>JAHWFO010060774.1:2316300-2371247 GCA_023313115.1 Rhysida immarginata
TTCATGCTCTTAAACATATCTGAATCTTTCATCTTCTCACTGATAGTCTACTGGCCTAGACAGAATTTAGAAAGGAGGCTACAGGACTTAAAACTCTAATGCCAATTAAAAAAAGAACTATGTGAATTTGTTCCCATTTCACCTAGGAAGAGACTCAATTTGGTCTCCACCTATGAGTGGGTTGATTGTTATCAAATGGCTGGTTAAGGAATGTCTAATGTTAGATTTAAATTACATTTAACCTTCCCCCTTCAACAAAGAAAGGTGAAGCAGATTTCTAAATTCTATCTGATCATAAAGTTTACGACTCCTAGGATCTTTTTTATATTACAGAATTGATTCTGCAAAAAGAAAATTTAAACAATAGAAAACAAACACGTGATTTCAGCTTGAAACTACAGGAATTTGAATACTGTTCCATTTTTACAACTCAGGCATTTTAAAGAAAAACTTCTTTGAATATTATCTATCCAACCATATCCTTTCATCTAAATTTAAAATTTCATGTTTTTTGGGGGCCCGGCCCCCTTCATTAAAAAGAACAATATCATGTATTTCTTTTTTTATTTGCTCATTTTTTCTTAATTGACATGTTTCAAAAATAATATTGTCGGATTGTTTATTAATGCGAAACTCAACAAATTCTAGCGTTACTTTTTAATTAATAATCTATTACACATCCAAATCAAAAGAAATTCTCTTTTAAACATGCATAATACGTCCATATTACTAAGGTGACCAGATGTGATTTTTCCCCTATTGTCCCAGTTTTTCTAATTTATGTAAAATAAAATGCCTTCACATAACAGCGTATAATAGGTAGAACTTGATGATCTAATCTAGCGTTTTCACATACTTTCAGGTGATTGATTTGGAGATTAATATTCAATCAAAACATGATTTTTCAGGTTAGACTGCAGGTTTTACAGTTTTTTTTCCCCCCTCCACGAATACGGAATCATTTATTATCTTCTCTTAAGTTACAAGTTGGATGAAAATTTAATAGAGGTCTGTAATTCATATTTAATAATAATTATTATCATATAATTTGTAATGGCAATAAAATTTTTACGAATTTGAATAGACCTCAGCGTTTGAAGTAATTTATTAATATCTTGATTTAAATAACACAGTTTCAAACTTTTTGAGACAATTATATTGGATACTCGCAGGGTACAAGAGTGCAGGATATATTCACAAAATTACGATGCTCAACATTAAAAAAACACTCATATGATTAAGTTGTACAAATCCAAAATCATGATAACCATTATTATAAAAATGAATAATTTTTATTATACAAATTATTCATTTTTATAATAATAGCTGTCATGATTTTGGATTTGTACAACTTAATCACATAGAGTGTTTTTGTAAATATATACAATACAGAGAATGAAAAATGGAGGAAAATAAATAAAAATCCATTTTGAAACTTCTCCTTTATATAAGAATTGGTATATTTATTATATGGTATACATAAATTAAAGTTTACCCCTTATCTCATCCTGATTTTTGAAATGAAAAAAATCTGGTCACCTTAATATTACAAGTATTAAAAATTTGAATAAAACGCCTGGTTGCCTTCTGCATGAACTGAAGTCCCGGTCTGAATCAAACATTACCAAATTTGACCATTCCGTAAACCGGATGAAGCAAAGAATATGTAACCTAATCCTTAGACTACAAAATTCTCAAGAACGGCAAGTTTAATCACAATATAGTGCAAAGTCTCTTATTAAGTAATGCCTAAGTAATGCCTGAAAAATATTTCTAAGCCATGCTCAATATAAAAATTTGATCAACACTTTTTTTTTTAATTCTTCGTCATATCTACACGATGCCCATGCCATAAGAGAAAGTGCATTGTTATGATTGTACTTTTTTTTAACCTCTCATGACATAAAGGGGGCAAGTCTGAGTAGAAATGAAGACGTTTTAATCTCAACCATCTATCAATAGCGAGACAGACGAACAGGATTCAGAGCGTGGTTAGTTTACTCTTCTTAGAAGATGAAGAAAGCTAGACGGGCAAGATCTATTTTTACTTTTACAGAAACAGAATCAATTTGTTCTTTCACTTCCGTCTTATGTTTGCCCTCTTCTATTAATTACACATAAACAAATTATAAAAATTATCAGAGCAAACAATTAAAAGAGAAATATATAAACATTTTTTTTCCCATACATATATCACCATTAAGCCTATACAGAAATGATTTGAAAAAATAGGAAACATGCCCTTTCAGTGTATATAGTGAAATAAATAATTTTTAAGGATATATTTGCAATTTGATAATCACAAAATTTAATTACGAGAAAAAATCGACAATTTATCAGGGCCTTGAGTTAAATCTGATAATGCAGGGGGGGAAAAAACATAACCATTTAAATATTTTTTCTTTTTATATCTAATCATTCAATATACAGAAAAAAATTAACAATAACAAATAAACAGATAAAATGAAAAGATTTGCAAGATAATATTAAGAAAGACTAGTTTGTTTGCATTTCAGTTTAATGATCTTTCGTTTACCAAAATTTAAGAAAACTCGTGTATACTAGAAACAGGTTTTCATAACAAATAACCCAACAACATCTATGGTCAACAAAATTTCCTTGCCCATATAGGACTTGTAGTTGCAATTGCAGGAACCAAAAACAGTTTTGTGGTACCACAAAGACAGTATTAAAAAATCTTAATTAACAATGCCTAAGTTTTGAATGCAAATAAGAATTATTTTGGAAACCTAATTTAAAACTATGACTAATATATCTATTTCAAATTGAGCAGAGGAGTCATGCATCCTTGACAAAATAAGTAGAAATGATCATCTAAACTTTTACCCAAATTATACATTAATATCTTGTCAAGTTTACAAAATGTTTAATTTTTGCATCAATGTTGATTTTAATTAATATTTTGGAATAAAAAATTTAAATGCAATTTTTCAATTTAATGAAGTGCATTTTTCCAAATGTTACGTAATGCTCTTCTTTTGGCAATTCCTCAACAAGATACTTATTTTTATAACAAATTTAAGCAGGAGGGAGGAAAAGTTGAATTCCAAGGATCAGGTGAAAAGTGAAGCCATCTTTTTGAACGTCTTGATATTCAAAAGAGAAATAACTCACGAGTTTCTAATTTAGTCAAGATCAAAGTGATTATATAATTAAACGTAATTTCAAAGATTAATATTAAATAAATTCCTTATGAAAATTTTCCAATTACATAAAGGTGTAAAAGTATTATGCTTTATCCAAATGCACTTACATTCAGTTGTTCGTTAGATGTCAACTGCCTTGAACTCACCTTTATCCCGCCTTTTTTTTCCCATTTTTCTTTCATTTACATGACAACTTAAGTTCAGAGAGAGAATTCATCGAACAAAATGGGGGGAGGGGTAATTCGAAAAGAACCTTAACAATGAAAGGTAACGTTAAAGCAGAATTACAAAAGATTTCAAAAAATGATACAGACTATTTTCAAAACCATACAGACTGAGTAAAAAAATGATAATTTTATAGAGAAGTTACAACAGCTGCGCACAGTATTATACCATATGACATATATAGTAGCAGCCAATAATTTTGTAAATGTTGTGTTATCTGTCTGCAACAGTCACTGATAATATACAGGCTGTAAATTAAATGTTAGGCGCTGCATTTGGAGAATCCTTTCCTAAGGACAAAATGAGTTGAAAAGCTTTTTGGAAGCTTTTTAATAGACGGCATACATTTTGAGAAAAATGACTGAAATCTGATAGACGTCATATACAGCTGTGTTATTATTGTGTCACAACATTTCCTGCAGAATATTGCGTGCATCCATGGTACAGTTATCCCTCGATATTTGCGGCCTTGCCAGCTGCAGTTTTGTGTATCCGCATCAAATTTTTTGCATACCTCCCCCTTCATAGCAATGGGAAATTCACATATCTGCAGTTTGTCCTGATCTATATTTATCGGCGTTCCCCTTTTCGCTTCCTGTCTTTAAGGAAATTCTCCTCTATTCGCATCAGAAAGTTCATTTAATACAAGTTAACATCAGAAAATTCATTTTACAAACCTGTTTGCAAACACACATCATTGGTACAGCTTATCATGGCTTTGAAAAAGTAAAACAGTAACAATCTATTTCATGCAAAATGAGCAAGAAAGGTTTTGTCGCTTAAAAATGAGTTTTGCTGGATAACAAATATGAACGTTATCCCGTCTCCTTTGGCTCCAACGCCCATCAGACCCTACATATTGGTACTTTAGCCTAGAGAAAAGTTAAAAAAATCTCCGAGTTTCATCTACTTGTTGTTTGTTGTCATCTGCTCTTATATTCTCTTGTGAAGCTCTAGCAAAAATGGATGAAGGGAGGAAAGATAGGTACTCTGAGGGAAAGAGCAATACTGATGTTGGCTGAATATTTGGAGTAAATGAAATTCACTGTTCGCATGATAAAAAAAAACAACCCAAAAAACAGTGGACATCATGATATAAATAAATAACAATCACATTTAACTCTGGCAACTTGACATCCCCTAATCTCCATTTTCTCATAAGACTTTGGTCCTGTTATCTGCAATTTTAATATATTTAGAAGTTTTTGGGAATCTAATTCTCACGGATAACAAGGGATTACTGTATCTTGTTGTTAGCAAATTGGAAGTTGATGGTAAACCACATGGCAAAGGCCATCAAAGTTCATAATAGACATTTTGAGCTTACTACCATTCAGTGGAATAATGTGGTGCAACATTACACCTGCGGAAACTTGAGATTTGATATGAAATAACTGCACTGCTGTGAAGTTTCACATCGCGTTGCCACATACAATATCATCATATTTCAAAGTCATTTTCGCGAAATGTATGCACTCTATTATAAAACTTGCAAGAATATTTTTGTTTCATTTTGTCTTTAGGTCTTTAGGAAACGATCCTTCAGTAGCACCCAACATTTAATTTATGCCCTGTGTAAATGTACATATATTTTAATAAATCTTATCTTCTCTTTCTGTCCTTTCTTTCTTGGCCCTCTTTTTATACTTACTTACCATTTCTTCTCCCTCTCACCATTTTTTTTTGTTTGCCAATCCCAGACCCATTTGTCCTTGACAATTATTGTACAAACTCATTAAGTACCAACATTTATGAAAGCTACGAGGGTTGTTCAATAAGTCCTTGCAAAAATGTAGAAAATTTTTTTCGGACAAACTGTTCCTTTGAGATCTATACACGTAGTCCAATGATGCTCGAATTTTTTGATCCGGAACATATAGAATAATATTCCCAACTTTTCAAATGAGGCATTTGTTTCAACAATCACCTAATCATTTGAAGATCTTTACTGCCAATCTTTTTTTCATGTTTAGAAACACAGTAGTCCAAGGGAGGAAGTTAAACTTGGCAAATAGGGAGAATGTGAAAGGAATTCATACATAAATCAAACCATTTCATTGTCACAATTGTAGAAGAGTAAGCGAATAGGTTGTCATGTTGAAAAAGCATCATTTTTTTTTCAACTGTGGTAGTTTTCACTTTATTATATTTTTTAAAGGATGCAGCAATGATTCATAAACATTGTGGTAATTGAAGATTAAGCTATAAGCATCCCAGAAGACAGTCATAACCTTCCATACTGAAGGAACAATTTTCAATTCTTCATTTCAAATGGTTTTGATTTTTTTCTTTTGGTTTCAGGCTGATAGTGATGATTTCACATTACATTCACTGTTATGAAACAATGTAAAAATTCCTGTGGGTCCCATTAAAAGAGCTTCAAGCTGTCCTTGCAACAGTTCACATTTTGATGTTTATGGCCCAGTCTGAACAAAAGTAGAACCATCCTGTGGATAGTTTTTTCTTGCAGAAATGTTCATGTAAAGTATTATATATGTGATCATTTGAGATGCCTGCATTCTTAGCAATTTCATGCACCTTCTATCATCCTTCATCATATTATGGATTTTTTTTTCAATAATTTCTGGAGTAGTGACTATATCATGGCATGCCTGTGCTCACATGGCCACTTCGAAAATTACTAAACCACTTATCAAGCTTAGCTTTGGTTTCCCGAGCCATTTGTCTTTCAAAAATAATGTTTAAGCACTACATGTGTATGAAATTCTTTCCCTTCCATTTTTCCCAAAGCAAAGTACTTGATTGATTCAAATGAACACCAAACTGAGTAAAAGATTTATCCTGACTGAAACTTAATTGCCAACAACCAAAAATAGCCCCGATAGAAAGGTGGCGTAATTTCTCAGCCTTTGCATGGATTTATCGAATAGCCTTCGTTAACAGCATTTCTAATTAATACTATTACAGACATTGATTTTCTCTCTCTCAAAAAATGATGCAGTGACAATTTGATATTGGGTTTACTTAAGCATTCAGGTAGTATCTCTACAATTACTAAAAAACCCATTTCTACTGAAGAGAAAAAAAGTGTGAGAATATGGTTAAGAAAAATGTACCATTGCTAATTATTTTACTCATGATAAAGTAATACAAGGATGATTCAGGGTTAACTTGACTTTTTTTGTGTAAAATGTTGAGTAATTACAATATGACAACAAAGCCTTATGAGAAGAGGTGTGTTCCCTTGTTACTACTTTGCTGTCATCTTCCCCCTCCATCTTGACAAATGCAGAGAACTTGCTGTGTCATAGTGGTGTTATAAATTTCTTGAAGTGAAATTTCAAGAATATTGTAAGCATGACATGGGAAGAAAAAGATTTTATGGCCAAGAGTTTATGAATGGCATCATGAATTTCTTGTGAGAAAGGGTGAACAATGCCCAGTATAACTTGACATGTGGAAGCTGTCTGAAAACATCAGTCATTCTTCATGATAATCACTGAGCCTGTAAGTCCATCTGATAGGTAATCTCCAACTGAAGTTCACTAGCAAGTTGTGCCACCCCTCCCTTACAGTCCCGACTTTGTTCCAAGGGAACATCGTGTAATGGTTGCCATACAGCATATTAAAGCGGGATGAGATTCATCACAAATTAAGAACTGCAAGATCAGCAGATTTCTTTTTACACAAAGTTATCATTACACTCCTACCCTAATGGCAAAATAATGAGCATAATAACCTAACGATACTTCTAACGAACAGTCTAAAAAATTCGACTTAAATAGATGTTTAAAGAGTGTTGTCTCATTTTTTCCATAAGAAAAACAAGTGTCAGTCAACAGTGAACCAATTGCATTCACCTTATTCTCATCAAGATCCAATTATACTACTGAGCAAAGAAATTTCCTGCAGAAACTGAGACAATGAGAAATTTATATGCTGCTTATGATAGCCTCATTTTCTGCCAAAAGTAAGCTCAGTTTGCTCTTTGTGAATATCACTGACAGGCTACATTTTTAAAAACTGTTTCTCTGCCACCTAGGATGACAGTGAAACTGTATGAAGTAATGCGAGAAGGTTAAAGGATGCTGCGCAGAAAAAGTTTATTTTTCCAACAAAAACTGGCCAAGAAGACAAATGTGTTGCATTATTTATTGAATGCCCTTCATAATACTACCTAACCTCGCTTAATGTACATAAATTTACATATAATTGCATATACGTGCATGAATTATTTAATAATTTGTGATTATTAAAGAGAAAAAGAGATAGTACATCTTTTAGCTGTTGGAGCATCTTTAATGGATCTTCTAATATATTAATAGAGGTAGGTTATAAAAAGGACATATTCCAAATACATTTGAACACCATTTATATTTGCTCTACACATTAAACTGGTAAATGTGTTATATCATATGCCATGATTGGTTTGAATTTCAGATGGTGCAGGCCAATTTAGTAATGCAAACTGACCTTTTATTCGTCGCGACAGCATTTTACACATTTATGGCAAAGCCGAGGTAATTTTTGAGCTAGGATTATAATTTCATTGTCTGTACATATTTTTTCCAGGTCAGCGAGTCCAATGGAACTGTTTACACATACAAAAAATACCTCATCACATACACTAAATGAAATGAAGCATTTTATATGCATATACTCTTACAATGTTGATATTTTTGAGGGATTTTAGGATGTTAATCTTGTTAATGTTCGTTATAAAGTTATTATTGAGCGCTTTATACTTTCTCTGCCAAAAAATGCTGTCGCAAAGAATACAACGTCAGTTTGCATTCCGAAATTGGCCTGCACCATCTGAAATTCAAACCAATCATGACATATGATACATCAAAATGATCAGGATAATGTGTAGAACAAATACAACTGATGTTCAAGTGTTTTAGAAAACATGACCTTTTTTCGACCCTGTATAACCTACCTCTAATATTAATCTGATATTTTGATTTGGAAATGATATTTTATAAACTAGAGGGAACCGCACCCCCTTCCACATGGGTACTATTTTAATCCAATTTTTTTTGTTTTTGGGAGAAGCTGAAGTGATAATGGTCATTCTTCAATAATAATTTATTTCTCGAGTTAATACCAAAATATTGCAGTTCTAGCAACTTTTCTTTTGTTCAAATATTCACCAATATAAATGTAGCTTTACATTTATGCACCTAAAGAACTTAGAAACGAAAGCTTCAAATGCTATATTTATGAATTACATTGCAATTTTTTTTAATAGAAAAGCTTTAGAAGAACATACAGAATAAAGCAAGCTTGAACTCAGCATTCTGTCTTTAGACATCATAAATAAATTTTACATCACTGAGTGGAGCCATGCAGTCTGTTTTTATTATCCTTCTCTTTCTCAACTTTCTTCCTTTCTCAATTTGGTTTCCTTTCCTTGGCCTTGAAATTGTCACATAAAAACAAGGTGACCCTGGCTCATGCTAATCAAAATTAAGTGAACTGCTTTTTAATAACATTGGAAGACGGCAACACTTTAATTCCATAAATCATTAAAAGAAACCACTTAAGAGCAACATCAAGTAAGACATTTTGCTTAATTATAATTATAAAGCACTTGTAGAACTTATAAATGTAACTTAAGAATGAATTTAATCATCATATTATCAAATGAGATGGCTTAGTGAAAACTTGCTCATTTGTTTTAACCACCCACCCCCAGCAAGTGACGGTGTTATATAATTTCTAATAGTTTCAGGAAAAAAAGAAAATAAAGTGTTGTAGTTTTAAATCTGCTCGTGAAAACAATTTGGAATAAAAAATTTTAAGACTATTTTAAAATATAATAAATTATAAAACTGACTTAAAATAAACATTTGGAAATATTTTTTAAAATTATTGAAAAGAGACACAAAATTATAAAATTAAAAGACACTGTATGAACCTGCAACCTACAGGCTTCCTGTTCAATGTCTAGTTCACTGTGCCACATTCTAATTAGTTGACATATTTTACTGCTCAGGCACTAAAACGAGGTGAATTAAAATTCAAACTGCAATAACTAGATAACAATTTAGAGGTACGTCTCCATACAGCTGCTTCCATAATGTTATTTTTTTTATATGAACACTACATACTTCTGCAAATGTTAGGCAAAATTGATCTTCAAAAGGTGTAGATATCCCTCAATCTAAATGATATTACACTTTATACACTTAAGTTAATTAATTCAAGATGTAAATGATATTTAGTAATTTTCTTTCACACAAAATTCAAAGCATCGGTTTCTTTTAGTAAAGACCAATTAATTTGGTTTGGAGTCATCAATCACAGAAAAATGTTTTTGCATACAAGTAAATTGGAATAGGACAGCTAATAGGTGAACCATGATATGACTTCTCAATGTGATTGGTGATGGAATCAAGATAAGCTTTCACAAAAGTTTCAATTTATTCAATAAACCTAGTCTATTTTCTTCAATCAAAGAGTTTTTGGAAATCAAGAGATTTCACAGTCTCTTGTATTTATTAGACCCAAAATGATATAAAATTTCCAAATGCCATTTTTTTTTTTTCAAATGGTGAAGACAGTACAAGCTGTACATATATAGAGTTCATCATGAGAATGAAAAGGCACTTCTACACTGGTGGCCAAAAGTTTGGACCAACCAGCAATGTCAAGAAAAACTGAATTTATACGGAAACTGTTTTACACCTACATCTCTAAGTAAATATGAAACAATATTCAGGGAAGAAACAAATTTATTTCTGCGTTGTTGGTTTCTTATTACCTAAAATCAAAATAAGACTGGCTAAAAGTTTGGATCACATTTGTATAACATAAAGGGAAAAAAGCATTACATCATTAACTAATGAATTATTTTGATATTTGAGATCATTTTGACTCTACAATATTTGACAAACGACCTGAAATAGAATTAAATAAGCTTTTAATAACATTTGGTTTAACAGCTTTCTGAATGGCTGCTATTTGTTGTTCTCGAGATTTGTACTGAGTGTTTTGGTAAATTTTTTGTTCCGTGAGATGCCACACATTCTCAATAATATTGAGATCTCGATTTCGAGCAGTCCAAGCAAAAGTGGAAATGTTGTTGCTCTCAAATTAGGCTTTCACAACTCGTGCAGTATAGATTGCAGGACTGTCCTGCTGCTAAATCCATGGTTTTTGCTTAAACTAGACTTTGCACAAAGGAATGAACACATTGTGAAGATCATCTTTATATTGAGCTGTTGTGCAATGTCCATCTATAATGTGAATCTTCAACTTTCCGTTGCTTCTAATGGCACCCAGAATCATCACTCCACTACCACCCATTTGCCGCTTAATTCGCAGTGGAACAAGTGTTTCTTTATCACGATGCTCTTCATAAGAAGCTATATTACCAGGACCATCCAAACTGATTCGTTTTTCATCAGAAAACACAACCAATTGGAAGTCTGTGTTTTCACGCAGATGTGTCTTAGCAAACTCCAGTCTCTCCTGCATGTGTTTCTATGTTAGTAGCAACTTTTTGGGTATAATTTCTTAGGCAAAGTTCTCAGCATGTAGTTCGCTGCAAATTGTTCTTCTTGAGGCAGCAAGTTGCAGATTAAGTTTGACTTGCGTGGTGTTGAGGAGGAGAAGGGTTACATCTATCCTTGTTTATCACGGGGGTTTGGTTGCAAAAAACACAGGGATAGCAAAACTGTGATAAATGAATAATAGAACCTACGGGAAATAAAGGGTTTGCCAAAGACCCCCAAAGTCAACTTCTAACTTACCCAAATATTATTACTAAATAAATTTAAACTCTCAATGATATTTAATTTAATAATTTAATTTAACATTTCAGTAAAATTTTATATGAAATACGTATATGAAATTATCAGTAAATAACAAAAATCAGTGAAAAGCACGCAGTTGTGTAAGGAGGGTAAATGGCACCCAGCGTATAGTATTCATTATTATACACCATGTTATCGTATTTTGTTCTCATGCCTCCCCCAGCAAGGATATCAATCCCCCTTTCAAAAGAAAATTCAATATTGGATGAATCGTTATAGAGATAAAAACTTTTTAAGTTCGTTTTGGTAATGATAAATTAATTCTCATTTGGTTTAAATTTGATAAAAAAAAATATTATTATCAAAAAAGTTTTTGTTCTTGAGAGGATTTTCTCTGCTTTTCATAGCAATTTCTTTTTTCAGTAACATTGCAATGAAAATTATTCTTAGTGCAGAAAATAATAATGACTTGCAGAAAGTTTAACATTGAAGAAAATCTGTGCTTTTAAAATGGTCACAATTTAATTTCGCATTTTTTGTGTAGAAAAAAAAAATAGCAGTAGTTCTTATTGTTTGAAGATAAGTGTTCTTCCCAAGCCCAATTGAAACAATTTTATAGCACTGCCCAATTTTCTTTTTGTATGCTCTAGTTATATTTTCATTCTATCCAATTGGCAAAATATAATAGGGAAACACTGCACAATACAGGAAAGAATTTTTTTTTTCAAACCTTAATATCTTCTAGGTTAGATAAATTGTACACTCAACTGCTACGAATTTTTCTTCATCAAATTAAAATATTTTAAAAACTTAATAGAAATGCCGATTAATGGATCATAACATTATATAATTCACCATAGATTTTTTTGTTGTGGTTACTTCCCAGTTAAATTCTAAAGTTAAGGTATTGAAATTAGCAACGCTAATATGTAGGATTAAGGAGCCTAACTAAACTGATAAAATGATAAACGAGGGATTTGATTTTAAAAGGTAAACAAGCATTTTGTGACAGTGTTAATTCTAAATGGGAAAATAAATGCCAACATAAGCCCAAGAATGGTATTTGGCAGTTAGCAGCAAATCCTTTGTTGTGATCTACCCTTCAAATACAAATTTAATAGCCTACACATCCTAACACAAACTTTACTCAACAGCAACTGTTGAGAGAAGAGCTCAACTAGGAAAACCACTGTTGATCCCAGTCTCGATATAAATAATTCAGCTATTTTCTTCTTAATGGATTTATAACCACTACTTTATAAACACCTATTTGTAAAAATAAACTGAGAAATTTAGATGTTAACAAAGAATTGAACCTCAAGGTAAAGATGGGTAAAAGGTTGATATTTAGATTAAAGGTAAATTCTATGGTCAATAATCACTTAACATGTATAAAAATTTTCAATTCGAACTCAATAAAACATACAAAAAAATTTCATCCCACCACCTCCCACAATTAAGAGAGATGCCAATTTTCTAGTCTTAGGAAGGTATAAAAGAGCTTCGGAATCGTGAGTTTCAGTGTCAAACTTCCATCAGATTTTGTATTTCCATACACAAACACAGAAATGTATTCTCTATTTAGTACTGGAAACAGGAAAATCTTGGGATATGTGAAGTTATTTGGGACTAGAATCCAAAGTACTTCTTTCAGCGAAATTTTGTCATGTTTCACAGATTTCCTCAAGTGCAGGGAGGAAGACCAAAGAGTAAATTTTCAATATTCCACAATATTTTTCTAAATATTTTGGATGAAATCGAAAATGTTGATTGATATATACAGGGTGTCCCATTTGAAATGCCTGATTTCATTTTGTTACAAGTTTTTACTGCATACTTTGGTAATTATACAGGGTGGATAAAAAATGTGCCCCCCCCCCTTTATTTTCGTAACTGAAGCAAATATGTCAATTTTGATTAATCCAATGAATAGGAAGTTGTGGGTGACCTATCCCATGGTGCACTTTTCATCATCCCAAATATGCAAATTAGGACACATTCAAATCCTATCTTAAAAACCGTTACAGATACATGAAAAATTCCAATTGAAGATTTGTTAAGAATGGAATTCCGAACAAAACAATAAAAAAAAAAATTCCAAAACCCGATGAATGGATCACCAATAATCACATGTTGAATTTATCAGTTACCTCCACAACAACCAAATTTTCAACATGCAAATCAAGAAATTACCATAATAATTATTCACTTTCATGAAGAAAAGCAAATAAAAGGCATGTGTCAGCATACAGAAGACAGAACAATTCCAGGATGGCAAGCTACACTGTTCCTGAAATGGTCAACATGATCTTCTGTTTTGGATTGTTGGTGATCCGTTCATCAGATTAGGAAATTTTCTTTTTTGTTTTGTTCAGAATTCCATGCTGAACAAGTCTTCAAGTGGAATTTTTCATGTATCTGTTACGGTTTTTACGATAGTATTTGAATGTGTCCTAATTTGCATATTTTGGATGATGAAAAGTGCACCATGGGAAAGGTGACCCACAACTTCCTATTCATTGGATTCATCAAAATTGACATATCTGCTTCGGTTATGAAAATAAAGGGGGGGGGGTTCATTTTTGTATCCACCCTGTATTCCACCACGTTAAGGTTTTATAAAAAAAACACCAGGCTTCTGTATGTGCTTCCTTTGTGACACGCACGATGTCCGTCTTCGTTTGATTTCTGTCCAGGTGTGCTGCAGGATTTCTGTGGACTATGCTCAAACCCTCACTTAATAATCTTCACCTTTTCATCAGAAACACTCGAGTGGCTTCCTCCATATCTCTTCAGCATGGACCCTGCATCTAGAAACTGTTTATACCATGCCTTTATTGCCTTCGAATCTGGCGCTCTTGTGATAAACACGGCATTATTCTCACTTCACTAAATCCATCGATTTAAACTCAATACAAGACTACAATTTGCACCTTTCCTGTGGCGAGGCCATTTTTTCCCTTTCGCTGACAACAGTGCCTTACAAGCACTGCAGAGTATAATGAAAAAATTCAGGCAGAAATTTTCAAACTAAGGAACAAAAGTTTCACATGACACCTGGAATAAATTCACTTACTGATTTTTACATGACCATTGAAATCAGGGCATTTCAAATGGGACAGCTTTTACATGAATACGTTTGACTAACGTTATGATGCAAAAACAATATAATGTATTTATTAGTGTATAGATTTTTTCTAGCGGATGTTGTGCTGCCATCATTATGACATGTTGATTTGTGCAAACAGGGCATTTAGAGCACTTAGCTTGAGTAAATAATATAAGATAAGCAGTAATAATGTTGAGAAAAAAATTCCTAAGAAACATTCATAAATACATGAGGCCGAGACAAATGAAAACCGGAAAACCGCTGTAGAAAATCGAAATCTGCTCCCATTGTGATCAGACCCGGTACGCATGCGCGTGGTCTCTCCCACCATCAATTGGTGTTGGTCCCGCGTCCCCACGTGACCCAGCGGTGCCATACGGGCGTTTCCAATATGGCGACTCCTCTGCTGGAATGCACCAAAGAAGAGCAACGGGGAGTGATCCGTTTCCTACACAGTGAAGGCACGAAACCAATAGAAATCCATGGACGCATGTTGGCACAGTATGGTGCTGCACGTGTATCGCAGACTCAGGTGTACGAATGGTGTAAGAAATTCAGCAGCGGCATATCATCATCGAGGCCAGGCCAGGCACATCATCTTGTGACAGCCGAGGTGATTGCAGCAGCGGAGGAGATGATTCTGTAGGATAGACAGGTCACCATTGATGACATTGCAACGGCATTACAGGTCAGTCTTGGCTCTGCTCAGCATATTGTCTGTGATGAGCTGAAATACCGGAAAGTGGCCACAAGATGGGTCCTTTGTCGGCTGACGCCCGAAATGAAGGAGAGGCGAGTCGATGCCTGCCAGGAGCTGCTGCGCCGCTACATGAATGTGACACCTTTTTGGAGCAGATTGTGCTGGAGACGAGTCCTGGGTCGATCACTACCAACCACAGAACAAGCACTCCAGTAAGGAATGGCAGCACTCGACATCACCAAAGCCGAAAAAGTTCTGCAGCCAGCCATCCGCAGGAAAGGTGATGCTGACTTTGTTCTGGGACCACAAGGGTTCCATAGTGAAACATTACATGGATAAGGGCAAGATGGTGCCCAGTGCCACCTATAGTGAATTGATGTGTGACATTCTGAAACCTGCTATACACACCACGCGCCGCAGACTCCTCTCAACAGGCATTCTCAATCAGCATGACAATGTGCGACTTCATACGGCTCGTGTGATTGTGGCGACTATCCAGGAGTTGCGTCTGGAGTGCCTCCCCCATCCTCCTTACTCTCCCGACCTTGCGCCCTCCGACTTCCACTTCTTTGGCTCACTAAAGGACTCCTTAGGTGGCTACAAGTTCGCAACCAACATGGAGGTGAATGAGGCTGCATGTCGCAGCCAAAAGATTTTTTTTACCCCCGAGGTATCCATGCCCTCCCGACTTGGTGGCGGAAGTGCATGGAAAAGCAGGAGGCCTACATAGAAAAATAGAGTACTTGTTCCAACTCTGTCTGCAATAAAGGAGCTGTAAAAAAACATTTCCGGTTTTCATTTGACTGACCCTCGTACATGTTTCAACTTCAAAATTTAAATTAATATTTGCTTAAGTTTCAAGAGGCAAGAAGATGCACTTCTGTAAACTACAGCTCTGTTTGACTTCTATGCACATTTTTACACAAAATGTACGAGGGCATATTGAAAAGGAATGCCTCCATGACTGTAACTTTTTTATTTTTTAACCGATTTTCAAAATTCTTTTTGTATCTGATACTTACATTTGTCCTCTATGTAATGCACTATTCACTTTTCGACATAGTCCCCATCCCTTTCCACGCATTGCGCCAATGTGTGACTAGTCGGGTGAACCCGTTGGAGAGGAATTCCGGGGTTGTTGTCAACATCAGGACCGAACGGCAGGTTTCACCTCGTCGTCAGAACGCAACTCATACCCCTTAAGGTGCTCTTTCCTCTTTGGGAAGTGGTGAAAGTCGCAAGGTGCAAAGTCTTTCATTTCTGAACTGCAGTTTTTCATCTTTGAACTCTAGGCGCTGCAACCCTCTCTGATGTGTGGCGATCGTGTGTGGACGGGCGTTATCGTGCTGCAGAAGAGGATCCAAAGCTGCCATTCAATCCTCGTGTCGATGACAACCCCAGAATTCCTCTCTGACGGGTTCACCCAACTAGTCCACGCGTTGGTGTAATGCGTGGAAAGGAATGGGGACTATGTCTAAAAGTGAATAGTGCATTACACAGAGGACAAATTTAAGTATCAGATACAAAAAGAATTTTGAAAATCAGTTAAAAAATAAAAAAGTTACAGCTATGGAGGCATTACTTTTCAATATGCCCTCGTAGATTACAAAGTATTTATTTCCCTTAATATATTTAACTACTGCATGTAACAATTGTCAGATTACATTGAAAAATGCCAGGCATGCTTGATCTGCCTTCTAAATTGAATTTAGTTCTGTTTTTTTTTTTTTTTTTTTTTTTTTTTGCTAATTGCAGTTGTCCATTTCAGGTATTCAGCATCATTTTTTAGAAAATAAAACTAAAGAACTTTCATGAATTAAAGGAGTGTGATCAACACAAAATTGCTTTTTCCATAGCCACAATCAAAACCAGTTGAACATCCTAGCGCAGTATAGAACAGATCCCATTGCTTGGCTATTTCATCTAAGCATCAAAAACCGTAACTACTTAAACTAAAAACACTACATAGAAAGGTTGCATGCGAGTGCTGAATCCTTTAAGTTCCATACAAATTAAAATGTCAACATGTCATAATGGCGGATGGAAGTAGCATTTTCCTGAAAAAGATCTAAGTAAGAGGCTTTTTTTTAATCCAATAATAACCTTTAAAAGTCAAATTTGGCTTATTCATGGGCCACAGTTCAAATGAAAAAAAATTGAGATGATGACTGGAATAGATATATATTAAAAATTCTTTTTTAGAGGCCATTTTGTTTTGGGGGGGGTTTCTGTTTATACACTAGTATATACGGAATCGTGTTTTTCCATAGAATTTACTTTTAAGGTAAATATTTAAGGAATTTGGAATTAAATAATTAAAAATATCATACCAACCATTTCTGAAGTGCGATTCAAAATTCAGTTCTTGTGTAATTACAAGTTAACATATTTCAAAACTTACCTATCAAAAAAATAAAGAAAGACAAAAATAAGCTTTCATATTTATACCTATAATAAAATGTAATACCTATATAAATCATTACTTCTTAAATACCCAATATATAAGATGATATGACTGAGGCAACATTTTATATCATTTCAAACAAAAAGATGAAGGTTCGAATCCAGGTTCAGGTGCTCGACAAATAGCCCAAATGGTAGAGGTGTCAAATACAGGGTGGGACAAATAAAACTCGCCACTGATAATTTCTAAGTCCAATGGAAACGGTCCACAAAGGGGTGAGCGATTCTAGAAGGAAGAACACTACCATTAATTAAGGCAGGCGTTAACGTTAAATGGAATTGCTCACCCCTTTGTGGACCGTTTCCATTGGACTTAGAAATTTTCAGTGGAGAGTTTTTTTTTTGCCCACCCTGTATATGACACTCAAGATTCCTGGTTCGAATCCAGGTTGCAGAATTTTTCCTTCCATTTTTTCAAATAATATTATTTCAAACACGTTAAATGAAAAAATTTGAAATCGTTTATTTTTCAGAAAAAAATGCTAAAGTTGCCTCAGCTATATCATACCGTAGTGTAATCATTGCAGTTCTTTTTATGTTTCTGCCTATCAAATTTTTTAGTTCCTTATCAAAAATATTTTTTAAGTCTTTACAAGTTAGAATGAAAGCCACGATTTAATACATCAAAAACATTTCAAATTAACAGTGGTTTGTTTACATACACTGCATTTGTTATATAATGAACTTGTTGTTTAACGAAGTTTCCATTTGATTACATTACATTTTGATTAACATATTATGCATCAGAGACAAATAAGTGGTACCTCATTGCCAGAACGATATTAATTATAATCAAAGGCATCCTTACTGTATTCACGAAGGCAGTCATTCAGTTGCCAATTTTTTTCAAATTTTTTGATTTTGACTTCATGTTTGGATAGAGCATCAAAAAGTAAGTAAAAATTATAATATGCACACATGTCTTACCTATTCCACTCGAAGGACCAAAATGATTAAAGTTAACTGCCATTTTGGCTGTATTCCAAAAAGATAGGACAAATTTTACTTACTTTTTGATGATCTATCCAAAGCTGAAGTCAAAATCAAAAGATTTGAAAAAAATTTGGCAATATAGCAACAGATTTCGTTAATTCAGTTTTAACATCGTTGAAAATGCACACAAAATTAAGCTATGAAAGTTAGTTTTTAAACAATAGAAAAATAGGCTGCTCCACTGTTTCATAAATATAACTTTTAAAAATAAGCATATATGCTAAATTTATTGTTTGTTTTTTTTTTTAAACTGTTGCCCAAATTTTTGTAATAGAAAATTGATATTTTATTCAGATCAATAAATAATAAAGAAAATTAACAAAACATTACTGAAAATGTCAAAAATAATCCTACAAAATCAAATTTATATAGAAAACAAAGCTATATCTTCTAAATGTATACTAAATCTTACCATAGCAATTCCCAGATCATAAATGTAAAAGAAAATTATCTGGTTACCAATAGATACAAAGGTTATTAACCCACAACACTACAAGCGTGGAAACTTTTTTTTTTTTTTTTTAGAAATTCTTTAAAAAAAATTTGAACAGATGAAAGCAATCAATATTGTTCAACAACGTTAAATTTCCATTAATGTCAGATATCTCATCTAATGCCTTCTTACTTCTCAATACACTTTAATCATTAACAGAACTACTAAAAAAATTATACAATTACTGTACTCAATTGCTAAAATGCCTGTCAAGATAATTTTATTAACAATTGACAAATGCCGATAGAGCATTTTCCTACTCAAAACCAAGACATACAACAGTTTAACTAGGTAAATTTTTCCTCTTGCTCTGCTGGAAAAAATTTATATACTAAAGCAAAAAAATCAGATATATAACAATTAAGTTACTGCAGACTTTGATATTGCTTATATACAACTTGTGATTAAAAAAATTATTTAAAGTGCAAAAAAAAAATATATAAAAAAAAAAAGGTCCCAAATATTATTTTTGAAGTGTTTCCAAAGATTAATTTCTTTATTCAGATAATTTTTATCTAAAAACATTTTACAACCAGAAGATTTGTATCAACCAGTTTATATTATACAGGGTGGACCAAAAAAACTCGCCACTGAAAATTTCTAAGTCCCAGGACAATAGGTTTTGCTACAATAGGGACTTATGAAGAGGGGAGGGGGGATAAAACCTGCGAGATTTGCAGTGTCATAAAACAATTCAGTAATGTTGTTTAAATCAAAAAAAATTCAAAACTAGCATCCCCATCTCATTTGATACAGGTAAAACCTCCTTATAACAAATGTGTTATAACGAATTTTTTTTTAAAGTTAGTTAGCTACACACAGTCCCAATTTTAAATGACGCCTCTTACAACGAAATTTCATACTTCAAAATTCTCTTTACAACAATTTTTTTAGTTCCACCTAACACCTTCATATAGTGAACTGGAGTTGATAATTTTAAAATACGATACAGTACTTTATAGCTTTATATGCATTTTTGATTTTTGTTTACCAGAAGTCTCGTTTTTGTACATGGATTTTACATGTTGCTTTCCAATGTGATTTTGACAATTCAGATGCAACCAAGTATGTACAGTAATTCTTGGCGTTTTATAGTTAACCAAAATTATCATACATTATTAATAATGCTGATTTACTAAAGAAACAATTTTAGTTTTGTTAATGTTGAGTGCAATTGATAATCAACCATGCTGTACATTCACAGAAGTAAAAACAGAAAAATTATCCAATTTTGCCAATGAAGTTTCAGATGAGGAAAATTTGAAAATTATTGAAGCTTAAAGAGGCCAAATTATTTTTATGTGCAAAAGTATTCCATCAAACTAAAATAACAGATTTGTTTTCAATTAATAAAATCTTTTGTTGTTAATTTTGTACTCTTCAATTTTTTTTTGCCTCCTTATTACAAATTCTCTTTACAAAGAACTGAAACGTTGGTCCCTTCGATTTCAGTGACCGTGTTAAATCAAGTTGCGCTTGGAAGATCAAACTTTCGCACCACGAAATATTTATAGTAATGTACCGGGTGATCCAAAAGTGTGTTACATTATTAATTATTTTGCTGTGACGAATTCTTTTCCTTTACATTGTTTTGCACATGCCTCGTGATTCTTATGAAAGCATTGAATTTCTGGAAAGCAAACACTGAAAATGTCGTTAACAATGGAAGGAATGTAATACACTTTTGGATCACCCGGTATATAAATAAGTAAAGTGAATATTGAGATCAACTGTTCTTTATTTCTAAAGAAAAAAATAATGAAATAAATAAATTAAATAAAAATTATATATTTACGCTAAAGAGTTGATTGATCGCAAAAAAATAAAAAATAAAATAAAATAAAAAGGAGCTTGATAGCTTTCCTCTTGTTTATTTTGGCTATCTCTAGAAATTGGCTATATCTAATCAAAATTCAAGCACTCTGCTATATTTGCTACAGAGTTTTCCATTCGTACTTCACAAACAGTTTATTAGCTTCAACCATTTCTACATTACTGAACCCAAGGAAATGAAATTCTTTGTGAGCATTTTGCTTTCGAAACTTCGCTGTCACGCTGGCTTCCTTTGACGATGAAAATTCGAGAAATAAACTGAATATTCTGTAAAGTTTCGAACGTTCAGCATGTATACATACATCATAAATGTTGTGAAACGTAAAATAAATTATGAAAAATCGCAGTTCACAAAACTGGAAGTAAAATTATACAAACTTGAACTTGATAAAAGATATCAACATACAAATGAGTTGAGTTGTTAGCACATTTAAAAAGTACAGTTTGAAAAAAAAACAACTTAATAAATGAAAATTTAATGTTTATCTTCAATAAAATTAATGTACAATTTAAAGAAAATAATAAAATAAATGTCCAATATCATACATCCAACAATTAAGAAGCACAATCTTTAATATGAAATATCATTATAACACACAAAATAAATTCAAACGATTTTGTTAAATGCCTTTAATTCTTATTTCATATAAAATTATTTTTAAACATTTAATCAATATTCTATAAAAGCTTACTGAAAAGCAAGCAAAAATATGCTAATTAACAGGAAAACAACATTATTCCACTAACTGATGACTAATTCTTATTTCCTCATGAAGCACAGTTTAACATCACCAGATGGCAGGAGCTCCCTGTGCATCAACATTATTTAAATAATGAATCAGTCTGTTTAACTTTCTACAACGGCTCTGAGCAATTCAATATTGTAAATATGTTTACAAAATAACTAATATAGTAGTCTTCATTTCCCTTTATAAATATTAAAAAAACAAATATTAAATAACATTCCCTTTTTTATGATCAATAAACATTAATTAGACAAATCTCTTCTTTACACAACAAAAAAAAAATAATTTATTACACGAAAATAAAAAAATAAAAGAAAATAAATATTTATTTTTTCTACTCTTTATCTCTGCAGCAGGAAATAAACAGAACCAAACACAGGGAACTTCCAAACTTAAGATTATAGTGATGAAGACTTTTTAAGCATATAATTTAATAAGTTAACTGAAATTCCAGGAAATGAAAAAAAATTTTGAAAACAAAATGTTTTGAAAAACAAATAAGTTCAGTTGTCCAGATTACATAATCATTTTTTTTCCCTCTTTGCTTTCTTGCTTGAAGAATTTTTTTTTAAATTTTTCAGGATTACATCATTGAATGTTGTTTAAAATGCTAATATTAACATTCCTCAACAGAATTTCTTCCTTGATTAAATACAACATTTTTGAGGTGGTTATTGGACATAACAAAAACACAGAGGCATCAGATGTCCATTCATGATATCGTTAATCAATGAATGTTTTCGGTCCTCATTGAAGGTTCATCTTCACATCAATTTGACTTTATTAACTTCTTTATTTCTCTCTTCAAATCAGCAACATAAAAGATGAGCTCTTAATGAAATTCAAAAAATTAATGTGATGCACAATTGCAATCAATGCATCTGATACGTCTTTATTTATGATCAGTCCAGTAACCTTTTCCAAGATTAATTTTCATTCGAGACCTTCAAAGAATAAATTTTATTCAGAGATGGAATGTTGATCCGTTTTAAAAAACAATAGGTGATTCTTTCATTCAAACATATCATAAGTAAGAAAAACATCAAGCAAAAAAGGGAATAGGGAGAAATAAAAGATCACATAATCTAGATTAATGAACTTGTTTAGGCTTCTCATACATTTTGGTTTCATATTTTTTATCTCGAGATTTTCCATTAACTTATTTAATTACGAGGGGCATACTGAAAGTAATGAGCAACATTAAAAAAAGGTTAATAACTGCGATACACAGAATACATCATTTCAAATTATAAACTTTTGTCTATTTCTCAACATAATCTCCATTCCTTTGGACACATTTTTCCCACGGAAGTTTGAAAATCCCTTGACGGTAGAAGTCCATTCCAGCTCGCCGAAGGCACTGTCGCACTGCTCTCTTCACGTCCTCGTCTGTCGCATAGCGCTGGCCTCTCATCTGCCCCTTCACAAAACAGGGACAGAAAAATACCGCAATAAAACTCGGCAACATGCTGCACTTTAGCCTAGAAAACAACTTATTTAAATCTCTAGCTTAATTTTATTAATACAGGAAACTTATTGTCAGATCTTTGACTGATGCATTTTAATATTTAAGATTATTCCATTATTGAATGTGTCAAGCAATATAGTAAGTGTACCCTGCTAGATTTTTTAGAGTTACAAGTCATAGAATTCTTATGCTATATTTAGATACCACAGCAATAAACTAGTAAACAATTCTACTGAAATGTAACTCAAACCTATCATCCTTACTTACTATATGCAAGATTATCTAATTTTAAACAATGAGATATTCCAGATCACAGCATGAGAACATACCCTCGATTGATTCGCATAGAGCCTCATTTTTAAAGAACCGGTATATACCCCATTTGGTTGGTTACAGAGATAACACTCTTGGATACATTTTACAGCAGATAAGAAAACACGCTATGAATGGTTGTAATACATGCAAATTTTGGCTCTATAACATACCACATGATAAAACGCTCGTACCATTTCCATTGCCGTGAACGGAAAGCATACACTTTTTACCTTGTATGGAACTACAGCGTAAAAATTAACCAATAATGGTTATCAAAGTCCTAAAAAAAAAGAAGAAAATTCAAACCAATTCATAGCTGCATGTACGAATTTTCATGTATAAATATCTTATTCTATCAAAACTTTATATCCACAACAGCCAATCTCTTCTCTATTTATAATCCTCATAGCTAAAATTACCATATTCCTGATAAAGAAGTACCTTTAGGAGTAGTGATAATTATATATTAATTAAGATGAATAGTACTCCTTTAATTAAAATAGGACAAAATTAAAATAAATAATAATAATAAAAAAAACAATGAAAAAAGTCACCCGAGTAAAAGTTTAAGGACGAAATGTAAATGAAACACAGGACTTGTGAAGAAACTTAGATGAAACACAGAAGAAACACAGAAGAAACACAGAAGAGACGAAGATCAGATGAAACACAGAAGAGATGAAGATCCAGCGAAGAAACGTTACAGGAACACAGGGAGGTACACAGGTTACAGATGAAGAGGGTCTTTGATGGAAGTTCGATGATTCGTGATATGTAAATGACTATCTTGAAGAATAACGTTTTCGGGATTTTTTTCCCATCCTCAGTTTTAAAGTTTTTTTGTATGAATGGAAGATAATAATAAAACAATGTAGTCAATACAATGTGTGATTTTATGATTATTTTGATTGTTGTGATCAGGATTGTTGAGTGCAAGGGAAGTGATATTATATTTTTATTAGTAATTTCCATTTATTATTAATTTCTATTGATGGTTTGGCTAAGTGTTTTTCATTCGAAATAATGTTGATGGTTTCTTTTATTAGTCTTTTTTTATAATTTGTTTCTTTACTAATAATTTTGATTTTGTTCCAATCCGGATTATGATTTTGGTTAATGCAGTGGTTTACTAAATGATTGTTTTTATCTTTGTTTCTAAGTGTCAATTTACACAGGTCAGACAAAAAGACAATTAATAACAAGAATAAAAGAACATGAAAGAGCACTTAGAAACAAAGATAAAAACAATCATTTAGTAAACCACTGCATTAACCAAAATCATAATCCGGATTGGAACAAAATCAAAATTATTAGTAAAGAAACAAATTATAAAAAAAGACTAATAAAAGAAACCATCAACATTATTTCGAATGAAAAAAATTTAGCCAAACCATCAATAGAAATTAATAATAAAAGGAAATTACTACTAAAAATATAATATCACTTCCCTTGCACTCAACAATCCTGATCACAACAATCAAAATAATCATAAAATCACACATTGTATTAGACTACATTGTTTTATTATTATCTTCCATTCATTCAAAAAAACTTTAAAACTGAGGATGGGAAAAAAATCCCAAAAACGTTATTCTTCAAGATAGTCATTTACATATCACGAATCATCGAACTTCCATCAAAGACCCTCTTCATCTGTAACCTGTGTACCTCCCTGTGTTCCTGTAACGTTTCTTCGCTGGATCTTCATCTCTTCTGTGTTTCATCTGATCTTCGTCTCTTCTGTGTTTCTTCTGTGTTTCTTCTGTGTTTCATCTAAGTTTCTTCACAAGTCCTGTGTTTCATTTACATTTCGTCCTTAAACTTTTACTCGGGTGACTTTTTTCATTGTTTTTTTTATTATTATTTATTTTAATTTTGTCCTATTTTAATTAAAGGAGTACTATTCATCTTAATTAATATATAAGTACCTTTAGCTTTACTGGGTGCTATTTGTCTTGTGCTCCTAAAGATCAGCAGTAACATACAGGGTTTTCTACTTAATCCTGTTCCCGTATCACCTCTTTACAAAGCAGCAGAACAAACATGTCTTTAGAAACTGCAATAAAATGTCTACTGAAAAGGTAGGCATTTCTGTTTCACCTGGCAACCAATCTCCTGAAAACTTGGGTACCATGCACAAATTGTTTTATCTGTAGGTGCTTTGGTTTGATATTTTTATGAGTACCATTACAACAGGCTCATATTTTGCAAATTCAACATAAACCAAATATTTTTGTCATGACTGACCCCCAGTTGCTAAATCTGCAGGATACCATGGTGTCTATTATGAACTCAAACTATTTACTGATACAAATGTGTCTGCTGTGTCTGTCCTGGTTGCTATTCTATTGACTTCCAAAACCCCAGAGGGACTTAAGAATTACCCTGTAAAAATATACAAAATGATGCATTTGTCAGAGAGATTCATTGTACAAGTACATGTCATAAGATACCTTGTTCAAGAGTGGAAATTTTGTTTTGCATAATTAGCACTGCTTTTATTTGTCAGTTCAATGGCCGAACGTATTGGTGGGCAGGTCTTCTCATCCTCGAGACCAGAGAGTTGTGTGTTCAAATCTCACCTAGTCATTTATATATTCTTTATCAACATGCAGAAGAGGAAGGAAGGTTAAAACCTCTGCATTTAACTTTCCAAAAATACCAGTACTGAAAAAATTACTGGAACGATAAGGCATAGCCTTTAGATTGCATACATGCCTTTTATACACAGCTTTAAGTACCCTATTATTCACCCAAATTTCATTATCTTAGGTGTTACAGATCCCGAGTTATTAACTTGATGTTGGTGGCGGCATTTTTAGTTCTGTTCATATCTCAGTTATCGCTCAAATTAGGACCCATGTTTATATGAATTTTTTTGCTTAGAATCATCCGTACTATCTCTTCTAAAAGATTTCGGTGTACTTAAAATTCACCCAGTGCACATCTTCTCTTATGATCAAGTGTGTTGTTTGAAAAGGAAGTATGCATAGCAAAGTTTGGTTAGACCACCTTCCCTATTTACCACACAACCCTGATCTTATTCCATCAGACTTCCATTTGTACAGTATGAAGAAGCAGTTCTCCAACTTGGATGGTCTCAACAAATGGTTTAGTTAGGTAGATGGCAATTCTTACAAGAGATTTACCAGAAAAGATCAATATAACTCATTGAAAATCTGTGGAAAATAATTGAAGAGAAAATGAAGTTCTCAACAGTATTGTACAAAAATGTTGTTGTTCTATCAGCAGTAGTATAAGAGATTAAAAATAGAAATTAGTTTTCAAGATGTTCCTTTAGCAGCATGTATTGTATATTGTTTAATGAAACAAGAGAACTTCTGCTGTTGTATTAAGTTATTCCAAAAATTTACTTGTACATAACTAACTCCAACAATGGCATTTGTTAATTTCAGCAACTAATTTAAGCTAAAGAGATGTTTTATTTATGATACACAATTTATTCACAAATAATATAGATCACACACTAAATATGAATAAAATTTCACCATATAATAATAAAAAGACCCATAAAGAAACTGGATATTTACAGTTATAGAAAATCTAGATAATGAAACTAATTTTCCCACAAAAAATTGATTAAATATACATGAAAAAAATGAACAAAAAAAATTCCATGACCTAGAGTCAACCCAGAGACAAGTATCTAGCTGTTTGTCTCTACCTGCTCCTGTTCGTTATTAGACCAACAGTCATAGACCTTTTTCAGTGATCATAGTGGCCTCCTAAATACGAGGTGCGATCCAAAATATCCTGGATTAGAGCTGTATAACCAAAACAATGTTTTAATGCACGCTGATGGATGGCCGTAGGTACTTATTTTGTGAGCTAGGGTACAAATTTCATTATGAAATTTCATCCTGAATTCAAGCTATTGGTAATAGCACTATAACTGCTATATAAACCCTGAAATCTCTGCATGGAATTCAGTCATCTGTTCAGCACACAGCATAGCAAAAGTATCTGTATTTTTTTCCATTGAAAAATGTCTCTGCGAATTATCTGAGGGGGTGCGGATTATAAGGGAAAATGGAAACAAATCTTTCCAAATTGCAATAAATTAATAAAAAACTCGAAAGAAAAAAACTTAAGCTTCACTATTTTGAATCATCTATTTTCAAATTGTCTTCTTTCACTTGAACGAATCAAATTTTTGGTCCCCACAACATTTTAATTCCATTATAACGAAATTTTATTTGGAAATTGCATTTTGTCCTACACCCGAGAGGCCATTTGGCTTCCTGTGTTATCGCAGTTTTGATCGATGATCAACTGGACTAGTTTCTGCCTTCACTAACAGAGGGCGTCACAGTCACAACTTTTTTCATTCATGAATCATTTGTTGGTTTTCAGTAAGTGTTTTACTTCTTTTATGTCTATTAATGAAATAAATGTATTTTTTAAACACTAAAAAATCCACTTTTTAAAAACATTTCTTTCATTAAAAGTCTGATTTTAAGGCTTCATTAATAACAACCCCAAATTATAAATAGATCATGGGAATACTCTTAGCCAATCAGAGCACTATTCTACAAAGTCTTGGAAAAGCTTTGATTGGAAAAACGCAAATTTTTTTTTTGAAAATATTTAATATTCTTAGTTAAGAGGGAGAGTCAAATGAAAATCGCAAAATTGTAATTAAAATCCAAATTTCATCCCACAGTATTGTAATTCTGCAGATCCGTTAAAAATGGGTTTAGAATATCCAGTAGGTGGCATGAAAGTAGAGACAAGCAAACAACGTCACAAGTAGCAGTTTAAAGATGGCCGTCCCACTTCAAACATGAACCAAAGAAGTTTATGAATGGTGATGCATGTTTGTCACAGTGGCAAATTTATGAATGGCGTGTGAAGTTCACAAATTGTGTGACAGCAGTATCAGATGCCCCTCACCCGAGTCAAGCACAACGAGTTGTGATGCCAGAGAATATTGCAACAGTTGAAGCCTTAGTGTTGGAAAATCGCCGAGTAAAGGTTGATGAAACTGCAGAAATGTTAGACATTAGTCATGGTTTCAGCCCACCACATCATTTCAATAGGTTTCACACCTTCAGTACTCAAAAATCGGATATCTGAACGCTGTTCTTCTTTGGTGCATGTTTGAAGTGGGGGGGGGGGGCACCTTTACCCGCTGCTGTGATGTTGTTTGCTTGTCTCTACGTTCCTGCCACCACCGGATATTTCTACAACTCATTTTTAACGGATCTGCAGAATTACAACAACGTGGGGCAAAAATTGGAGTTTTAATTACAATTTTGCAGTTTTCATTTGACTCACCCTCGTATATACTGTATTTACATTAGTTATTAATTAGAAATGATATTCCAAGCTTGGATCAGAGATAGAAAGGTTTGAAGTGAGCTATTTTTTACACTAGCGGGAGCGTTTAGCCCTTGAACTTGCGGATTTTGAGAAGCGAAATAGAACTCTCAGAATATCGGAGAAAATTATTACAGGAAAAGTGGTTTTCTTTATCCTGCGAATTATCTGGGAGGGCGGGGGGGGGGGGGGACCCGCGTGCAATTAAAGTAATTTTTTTGTCTCTGCTTATGCTTATGCAGTTTTTCCACTTTTTGGGGTCAAAAAATCTGGGGTTGGCTTATAAACGTGTATATAAGGTATATGTAAATCTATCATGTAAGTGAATTTTATTTAGGTATTTACTATAAGGATTTTCAAAATTTGAAAAATTTAATCTATCTAATAAGGAAGCATTATTGTCATCTCCATTGTTATGGTAGTCGATGTAATAATGATTGAATGATTAAATGACAAATAAAATTGAAATTATCCATTCACTGTTGTGTTGAAGAAATTGAGATGTTCGCAATGGGGAAGAAGAACAGAAACTTTTGACGAATTCTTTACTTTGGCTTTTCTAACAAATGTGATTTTGTTAATTTTTTAAATGGTTGATTATATTATATTTGTCATCTGCTATCTTTTGACTTTTTTTATTTTAAAAATTGTTAATTGTGGATACGTATATAGTGGGTTTTATTTTCTGAGCAAATGTCATTTGCAGGGGGTTAAGTTACTATTTAAATGTTGTAATTTCTAGTAAAACAACATCCCAATTAAAACCGAAAAAAACGATAATACACACATGTATAAACTCAAGCATGTTTTTGTTTAAAAATAGTATTAAAAAAAATTGAAAAGCAAATAATGAAAAACTGGCCGGAAAAAAAATTCTATTAATTAAAGAATTCCTAATTAAAATTTAAAGCAAAGACATTCATTTTTAAGGTAACATTTTTTAGAAAAATTTCAGATAACTTAATTACACCTGGAACAGATGATAAAAAAAAAACTACCATATAATAAAAAAATCTAGAATGGGTGAAACAAGGAAGCACTAACAACTTAATTACGAGGAGAGCTTACTATTCTCAGTATTCAATGGGGAGGAGGACTGAAAGGGTGATCACTTTGGAGACAAATTTGGCAACACTCCTAGGAGTGAGACAAAAACAAGAATAAAAATCATGAACTCAATCAGTAGATAATGCCAAGATGCTTACAAAGGCCCTTTGTAAGAAAAAAGATGTTCTTTCATCCTTTAAGTCGCCACTAACTTTGCCAATCAGCCTCTTTAACTCATCCCTCTTTCTCAAGATTAAGGCAAGAATGAATATTCACTGCACAGTTCAAACACAAATAAAAGCCTAAAATATTCAAATATTAAATGTAGCAAATTTTAAATGGTGTAACATGTAAAATCTCATGTTAATTTAGCAAATCACATATACTGCATTTGCAATGAGTAGATTTCATTTAAGTCAAATATTTCCCAAAGTCCCAGACCCTTCCTTTAAAATTAGTTTTGAGAAAATCCTCTCACCGAATCAAATCTTCCAACCTTTAACTCAATTTTTTCCTTCCCATTTAACTATTTAGAATTTCTCTGTGTAAAAGCAGATTCTATTCACAATTTAATGGGAATCTTATGTTAACAGTTGCTAAACACCACAAACGAGGAGTCAGGCTATGTCTATAAAATAACCGTTAGGCAGCCACTTAAGACCAAATCGTGTAATATTTTTCATGATTAATCATGCCCGATATTGATGACTTTGGTCGAAATGATGCGTATTTGTAAAAATACAATGGCTACAATAACAGATATAATTGTGCAAAATGTCAAGGCCTTTTTTATAATATCTTTTCATGAGTGGTTGCAATTTGGTTATTTAACAGATATGGCCACATTTTTATTAGCAGTCATGAAAATATTTTCATGTTAAAATTTCAGCTGTAATACAGGTCACAAATTAAAATTATTAGACTGAAGGAGAAATATAACTTAACGATGTAGGAAAATAATACTAGTTTAAAGAAGAAAGATTAAGTGAAGAAATATAAAAATTTCAGTAATGTCGATTAGTTGAACTAGCGATAATTCGAAGTTTTTTCTGGTCCTAATGATTTCAACTTATCATGAATTCACTATATATACAGGGTGCATTTGAATGTTCTGCTCAAACTTTCTGGATCAGTTCTAGGGACCAAAACAAGCAGAAAATTTCTTATGAACATGGGTCAATAAATGCTTCTTTCTAGAATTATGATGGTTTGAAGGTGTCCTACAGTAGACAAATTTAACACATAGGAGTTGTAAACTCTACAGGATTCTCCCCATGCCCTTTGGTAGGGGCGTGCGGCCTGGCTGATTTTGGTGACTGCCCGGCTGAATATACAAAAAGCTATACGACACTTCATAATGTTTTGTTTTTTAATTATTACCTGCCCAGCTATTTTATCTTTCCACCCATCTGATAACATTTTATACTAACATTGGGAAGAACACTGCTGTGCGATTTATTTCTACACCCTGTAACAAGACAATACACTTACTAGAGCAAATGCTCCAAGAATGTTTTGAATCTCATGTTGAAGAGGGTACAATTTTCTTCAAATGGTTTGTTGAATTGTCATAACTCTTCTTCTATTACAGGACACCTTCAAACCATTAAAACTCTAGAAAGAAGATTTTTTGACCCCATGTTCATATGACATTTTCTGTTTGTTTTGGCCCCTGAAACATATCCTGAAAGTTTGTACAGATCATTCAGAAACACCCTGTATATTCCCATTGATACCAACACATTCAACTTATGAGCATTGGTTATTTTACTAAAGAGTATGAAAAGGATGCACTAAAAATTACCGGTTGTTAGAGTTGAATATAAGAAGGAAAACTAAAAATGAATTTACTTACTAAAAATGAAACCAGACAATTGTGAGATGTATGGAAATACTGTACTATAGCTGAAATACCCATCAGAATCATGGACCGCACTAATTATATTCTCAATTGTTTCAAGTTATGGATCGCACTATTCTTCCCATTACAAACGAATGAGAACACGTTTAATTTATAATTCAAGCACATTTTCTCGAAATGATAAATTTTCCCCATTCACTGGATTGGGAAATGTCATAGGTATGACTGGGCACTGGCGATATAGCCACTCAGCTCTTCAAACCTTATCCCTTATGAGACAATAAAGGCAGGTCTACATGCCAACATTTCTATTGATGTTACTATATTTAAAATAACATTTATTAACAATAAAATATTAAGTCCTTTTGCCTTCATAATTTCAAATCCTCAATTACCTTAGCATATGGAAATTTATCTACTGAAGGAAATGTTCTCATCAGTAACGTTCTGATATAAGGTGGGAAAATATTGTTAAAAATAAGTAGATGGAAAGGCTGTGAAATAAGGCTGAAAAGGTGCGAGAAAAAGCAGAAAAAAATACAATTAAAAACTGCTACATTGAAAGATTGACATTATTTTTAGTAATAACGAGGCATAACAAAATATTTTCTTTTTTTAATAGCGAAGAGAACATGAAGACTAAGAACAAAATTACAAGCGGACACCATGGCTAGTTGAAATGATTATTAAAAAGGAAAGTTATATTTTATGTTTTCTTATAAGAAGCTCTCTGGTAGGAACAACCATTCACGAAAAAAATCGCTGGTGACCATTAGAGATAAGCATTTGATATTCATTCAAATTAAGAAAGTTAAGAAAATTAGCTTTCACCTACTATGAACTTCGTAAATGTTTCTTTAAAAATAAGAAGAAAAAATTTGGTTTTTTTTATAATTTTCACAAGATTTGAGACTTTTAGAGCAAACGCTATCCTTAACTTTCTGGGCACAACTACTCATTTTCAAGGAAAAGGTGGGATAAAGTGGAGAAATGAGGAAAAGGTGAGTTGCATTGGGAAAGGTGAAAAAAGGTGAAGATAAGATTGTTTTTACGAGATTCCTGACGCATTGAGAAGTGTGTTTTGTGACATTTGGATTCAAAACAAAGCTTAGGTGTGCCACCTTAAAATCAGAGCCCTATTCATTAGATATATCTAATACAATCATCCTATAATTAATTTTCATAAAATGCACGTTTCCTTTGCATACTTATCTAAAGACCAAACTTTGCTATCTTATTCATCATCAGACTATAAATTTTTTATCAATACATTAAAAAAAACTCATTTTATTAAAAAAAAACTGCATACAATAAACTAAGACTACAGTACTTCCAAATATTTTCAACATTTGAATGTTTCTGGGCTTCATATTCAGTAACGGAGTTCAGTATTGCACGAAATGAATAATTTGGAAGTAATTGCAGCATTTATTTATTTTTTTTTTTTTACTCAAGCTTCAATAAAATAACGCAAAACTTCAATCTATATACAAAAACATTCTCTAGTATTTGGTTATAAGAGAATTAAAAGAAAATTATTATATACATGTACAAGCAAAATCTCAAACAAAATTTTTTTTGCATATTTAAAAAAATAGCAAGAGCAATTCAATGGAAGTTACCTAAATTGGCAAACACCAAATACACCGATCTTCATCTGAGACTGTTCTTTTATTGCATATTTATAATAGATTTTTATGGTCTTAATGGTAACAAGTGTTTTAGCAATTTTTCTTCAGATATTAATTCTTTATATCAAAGAATTGCAATTAGTGATCCAAAACGAGGTCTTTCCTCCTATCTATTTTTTTTTTTTTTTTTTATTTATCTTTAAGCTTTGGTTTAGACCAAAACATTTCGATGATGAAACTTACCTACTTGTGGTAAAAAGCTTTATTTTTTATCCATTCAATGAAAACTATTTTTTTAAATTTCACAAATTGAGTTTATTTCTTTTCTCATAATATAAGAAACTGTTAAATTTATTAAACTTTTTCAGAAACTCAATTTGCTCAGAATTTGAACTATTACATTAAACAAGATTTTTAATTACAATTGATTTAGATCTTATAAATTAATTTAAATGGATAGAAACTTTGGTACCTGAAACTTCGTTAGCAACTAGTTTTTCGAAGATATTTTTATTAAATAGGTAATGATAAATAGCCAGTCATGTTAGCCAGATATTAGATCTGCAGAGTATAGTCAAGTCAAAACGAGAAATATTTTTACTTCCCTTCCAAAGTAAGAAATAATCATAAATTTTTCTTTTAATAAAGTCTACCTTCACCCAGGATTGAAATTCTTGTTTTTGGCAGAAAGAATGGCAATTCGAGTTTTCTTTAATAGCAGAAGTTTAAACCAATTACTGTCCATTGATAATGTTATGATGGGGCTACAGGCAGAGCAAAAAGCAAAAAAATAAAAGACTTATTTCTGATATTGACTTCTGATTGCCTTATTAAAATCACTTTTTTTGAGTCTCCCTCATATTTTTAACATTAAATCAAGGGTATTGTTCACCACAGAAACTCAATTTGTTCTGAAAACTAAGCACATAAGGGAAAAAGAAACTGAAATCTAATCGATCCTCACTATTTAGTGATTTTTCTGATTTTACATGGAGCCTTTAATTTCTGTGCAGTTTGAGTATTCATGCCTATAAAATTAAGCTGGTATGTAAATGAAATGTATGAAAAGTTTTTATAAAATGTAGACAAAGACGTTATTTTAAATGTACTCACAATTATGATGGTCAGCATTTTGCATTTGTGTTAATGGTTTTATTTTGTTATTGTGTATGTTCATGGTTTTTTTTATTTATATGTTTAAGGTTTCAAAGTTATGTGAATGGCATGTTTCAATTAAATACATAAAAAATTCAAAGAGGAAAAAAAAATCAGATGCAGAATGGAAGCGCTTCATTTCCAAAAGCAATCTAAAGACATTTTTTAAGAAATCTTAATCTTATAAAATGAAAAGAAAACTGCAGTCCTCTTTCTACAAGACAAAGCATATAGAACAACAATGAGTTTATACAGAAAAACAGAGGAATAATATAGGCAATGAAAAAACTTTATAATTACAAATTTTTCATTTGATAAGTTGAATACAGCTTGACTAAGATCAACAATAAGATGAATCTTAACTATAGATCGAGGCCCCCTGTTCTCTTTTATTTGATCATGTTTTATTCAACTTATCAAATGATAATTTGTAAGTATAAATTCTCTTCAATGGCTGTGTTATCCCTCTCTTGTTGTATAAAAGCTCACTACTGTAGTATCTGCCTTGTCTTGCTGAAAGATGACCACGGTGTGGATGAAATACTCATGTGGAAGCTTATTTAAAAACCTTTGCAGAAAGGTAGGTTTCACTGTGAATTCATTAAGGATGTTTATTAAATCCTATCTTAATCGTAATCATATATGCTAATCTTAACCTTTAGAAGTCTCAGTCCTTTGAAATGTGCTTTGAGTTTTGGCACTGAATATCCCATTGACTTCATGCTTTAGTTGAACAACAACTAAGAGTGCATTCATTACTGTATTCACTGAACAACATTCATAGCATTGTGTGCAGGTAATTACAAAAAAATCCAATTATTTTATTTAAAAAAATGGAAAAAAAAACCTCATTAATTTTTAATGAAATAATCATAAAAATAAAATTCATGTTCTCCATAAAAGATTTGTACCACGATAATATTTAACATTAATAACTTTAGAACATAATCATTTATCTTTTCAGGATGTTACGAGGATTATGCGTTAAGTAAGATCTGTTTTGCAATATAAACAACTACTATATATATTTTCAAAATTTTTTCTTTACCAGATTCTATATATCTTTAACTATTTTTCCACATAGTTTCCAAGTTTATTTAAGCACTTGTCATAGCGCTCAATATACTTCCGCATGATCACTTCATAAAAGTTGTAGCCAGTGAAGAAAGTCACGCAGTTTTCACTTCATCGTCACTGAAATGCAGGCTGTTGATGATCTCCTTTAGATCCTGAAACAGGTGGTAACCACTGGATGCGAGGTCCAGACTGTAAGGTGAGTGGTCAAGTTGTCCCCAATTAATCAGATCTTTTGTTTGGGAACAACTTGACCACCCACCTTACAGTTCGGACCTCGCGTCTAGTGGCTACCACCTGTTTCAGGATCTAAAGGAGATCATCGACATTAGATCCTTTAGGTTTTCTTTGATCTATTCATTTATTGCAGAAACTGCTCATAGGCGGCACTGGCATCGACATAAGATAGCATAGAGAAGTGCAGTTTATAGAACGATTTGCCGAAACAAAATCATCAGACCAGAAGACAGAAATAATCACTTCCTTTTCACTACCAACCTGGTCTCCAAATATGTCCTATCTTTTATCTGGTAATTTTCTTTATGTTAAGTCAATCTGTATCTCCTCAGTGATCACAGATTTTGTTTTGGCAAGCCTTACTACACATTGCACTTTCTTTATGGTGGACGGCATCTTTTGTTCTGTCAATGACAATGGCTCCTATGAGCACCTATTGCAATGAACAAATATATATCAGATAAAACTTTTGAATTTTTTGTTAATACATGATTATGTTACTACATTTAGATGTCATTGAATATTGCTTTTGGTACAAATCTTTTTATGGACAGCCTATACTGAATTTTCAGTAATCGAAACTGATGAAACCTATTTCTCATTGAAATTTACACAATGAAAAAAATCTGAATATACTCGGTTGCTGAATGAGAATGTTTATTTAATTTATTTGTTTATTTAAATGTTTATTTGTTAAAGAAAGTTTAGTTTAAGAAAAAAAAAATGCTATGTTTCACATCCCTTGTAAACAATAAAATTTTTTAAAAATTTCCAAATTTTAATTTCATTCATTTATGCAAGGTCCCAAATCCTTGAAACTCACTTTAAAAAAGCTGGGGACCTTAATGGTTAAGAATGGCTTCATGTGTTATGAAAAATTACATCTTTCCGTTTTATGAATATTTCACGAGATGTAGTCTTAGAAGTTTATTGATTTTTTTTTTTTTAATCAAAAGTTTTTATGTTAGAACTCAGCAGAGACTACATATTTAGATTTGGCTCTAAGAGTGCCCAAATGCGTATATTATTTTTCAAAGATTAAGTATATATGACTGTGAATAAATATAAATTACTTTTATACCTCGAGAGCAGAAAATTATTTTTTTATGAAACTGAAAATGGTGGACAATACTTAGAATTTGTCACAGTTCTTAATTTCAATTACGAATTACATTGCCTGGAATAATTTTAACCCATCATATTAATCGTCTTCAGACCAACACAAAAATCATGAATTAGCTATCAGGTTGTTCTGTATGAAATGGCCATTCTGTGCATAAAATATTTATTCAAAGAATCCACCAGTTACACCAATACACATCTCTCAATGAAATAAAACTATTTATAGTGGTAGCCAGTGAAAGGCAAATCAGTGAATTAGATGGCAAAGCAGAACTTTAAGTCTTTCTAGATGGTGAATATAATCTAGCGTTATCATGGAGAAGAATAAAGGCATTTAATTCTACTGTCACTAATGCTGCTTCCACAGGCAAAAAATTGTGATGTACAATGTTGAGAGTAATATACTCCATTAACAGCTTCATTATGTTATCTATCTCCTTTGTGAATTTAGCCTAATATCACAATTATCATTTTTTAGTACCATAGTTGCCCCTGGTACCCAATCACTCTGAAGAAAGTTAAATTTATCATCTTTGCATTGATAATGGCAATCGACAATTTTCCTGCCAATCACTTATAAATGTAGGTTGAGGGGGGGGGGGGGGTGAAGCATTGTGCTATCGTTAATAATGCCATTGCAAATCTTGGTCAACAGGGCCGTGCGATGCAATTGATATTGTTTAAATACCGTAAAACCTTGATTAGAGGCCTGGGCTTCTATTTGTCACCATGGTCCTGATCTCCCCGGCGATTAATCTAGACCGCCATTAAGGGCTATTCCCAAGAAATGAGAACAAAAAAACGTCGGAATTTATACGATTAACTCGAAAAACAATCAGACCCAGCGTTTATTTGAGATCCGACATTTAATCTATTTTTAAAACACCACCCGGCATTTAATCGAGACTGGTGTTTATTTGAATACCTGGCCTTTATTCAAGGTTTTACGGTAATCAATGTTTTTATCCATCGACTGCATTTCATAGACCATCGATTTTGGGCATGTCTAAAACGTGGATAAAAATCTGCCCATTGACTGATATGGGTAAAAAATTTAAATCTATAATGTTTACAAATATGGATTCAACAGAGTTCTTGCTTACTCGCAATTTATGTGTCCAACGGGCATTTTTACTAAAAAGTATGGCGATTTTTTTGACAAGCAAGTCAAAATTGACTCGATAAATTATGTATGTTATCAGCCTTATCCTTCTCACAACATTTTAACCTCACTTCATTTTGTCATATGCTGTCTTCTATAAATTTCTAACTATAGAGATTATGGAGGCACGTTAAAAATGTGGAAGTCAGAGTTTAAAATGTGACTCTCATTTTCCTGGCTGAGAGGTCAAACTGACTCGTAGATTTTTGGTCCTACAGTGAACCCTGGATTCAATGTTTAGAAAGAATCTCCGTTTTGCTATATCGTGTGGCAACCTTGCTGGATCCGAGATTTAAAAAAGTGGATTTTAAAAGTCGATCAACTGATGTACCGGCAATCAATCATGTAAACATGGCACTGCATAAAATGCCTACCACAGATTTAGAACTTCAGTATGTGCCTCATATTGATGGTGAACTGAATTTTGATATATGGAAGGACAGAAATATTGAAGTAGGATTCAAGTACTGCAGCTGATGCGAGTTCAGGTCTGCAATCTAATTTGAAATCTTATTTGGAAACCCCATAGGAACTACTGTATATATAGCTGATCCACTTGAGGTCTGATAGGCTTTACGAAATTTAACTGCCACCAGTAGAATCTGGCAATGCAGCTTCTGTACCTTCAGAAAGGTTACTTTAAAAGGCAGGAAACGTATTAGGGAGGCAAAGATGCCATATAAACCCAAACCTTGAAAAATATGTCATTTTATACGCTTTAAGCTTGTCTGAATGTACGAGTCGAAAAGGTTTTTTAGATAAAGATTCATTTATGTTTCGAACTTTTGTATAATGTTTCTTTAATGAGCAACAGCATATTTCAATCTTTATTGTTATGATTATTATAAATTTATATTAAAATTTAATATGGGTTTTATTAAATTTTATCGGATATTTTAAATATTCTATCATCGATTTATAATCAAGAGATTTTTAAAAAAATAAAATTATTTTGAGACATTGATGGTTGAAATCGAGCGTCCATGTTATAGGCATCGCACAACCCTATTGGTTAATAATGCAACTTACAGTTGCCTGTGTTACTCACAAGGAGACTTGATATATGTAAAAAAAATTCTACATATAGATCTCACCAAATTAAACACCCATGCAAAGCCATTCGACACACTTCTCAAAATATTCCGGAAAAAAAAAATTCATAAAATTTGTTATACATGTACTTGCATACACTTTTTAAATGCCCGAATTTTAGCATAGATTTCTATCTCGTTCTGGTGATCTAGTGGTAAAACGCCAGATTTCTATTTTGAAGGTATGGGGTAAAATCAGTCTTTGATGATTTTTTTTTCCTCTTCGTAGTTTTTTTTTTAACATGTATGGAAATGTGTAATTCATTTACTAAACATTTTCGATTTTCCAATTTGCTACCATTATTTTTTTTTTATATATATAAAATGCATATAGGGAGAAATATCAAAACAAACATTGAATATCCGCCATCTTTTGAGGGCATCGAGACCCATGGCTGCCATGGCTCTGAACTTATCCCATTGTTATACAATACATCCAAACACGCAACAACTCGTTACCATCGTTATACAATAACAAGTTGGGCAAAAACGGTGCACTTCGATGAGTAGCAGTATAGGATTGCCTTCCTCTTGCCCTCAAAAAATGGCAGCTGTACCCATCATTCAATGCAAAGATATTTTCCCCTACAAGAATTATTATCATTAATGATCCACAGGGATAAATGAGCATTTTAAAAAAAATGTTTTATCCCCATTTAATTATTTTTATTAATTATTAATTTTGTAACTCATACAAAGTTAAATAATTATTGCACCATATACCTACTATTAAATAAAATGCATCATATTGGTATCTTATGTTTTATCAATCACCCTTCATTAACATTTTTTAAGTAGCACATTAGCCACCAAATTACAATTTCCTATTTTTAGGAGCAGAAGTTAACTATAACTTCTGTTGGTGGTTTTTTTTTTTTTTTTGTTTTGTTTTTGTTTTTTTTTTTAAGGAAATAAATTAACTTGTAACAACCTTTCAATTTATGTAAAAAATAACCTTAGCAAATCGGAATTTTTTGTTTATGTTTAATGATATTAATTCTTATATGCATTTTATTAAAAATAAAGAAGGTACCAAATTGGAAAATTGGAAATATATTTTGTAAATGAATACACATTCCCATGCATGTTAAAAAAAAAAAAAAAAAAAAAAATTACGAAAAAAAAAAAAAATTATTTTAAGATGGTATTTGAACCCATACCTGCAAAATAGAATTCTCTCTTGGTTTAGTTATCTCATCTACAGGTGTAGGTAATTATTCTTTTATATTTATAGAATTCTAGCATTTTACCACTAGACCATCTGAACGCCATAAAAATATATGCTATAATTCGGGCTTTTATAAAGTGTAGTCAATTATATCAAACTTTATGGATTTTTTTCTTGGAAAATTTTGAGAAGTGTATCGAATGGCTTTGCATGGGTGTTTAATTTGGTAAAAGCTACACGTAGAATTCTTTTTATCAAAATCAGCGAGTCCGAGTACTTTGAGTTTCCTTGTCAGACAGAAGAGGCAATGCGGCACTGGGTTTTGGGATTTACAGTTTCAATGCTAGCCTGTGAAAAATAAGAGGAAAAAAATACAAGCAAAGCTAGCCTTGACTTTTGACTTGCCTTACTATTTCACTTGTGTAATTTGGAATAGGGTGCTTGAGATAGCACTGAGCATTTGTTAACGTGTTAATTCTTCTCCCGGTGCACATTTGTTATTCAGCACATTTTTGTATTAAAAACTAACAAAAAACAGCCATTTCTTATAGAATAACCTGATAAAAGCAAAATACAGGTGGACAGCAACAAATAAGCTTTGATTTTTGCAGACCATTTGCTTTCAACTAGCCTGTGGGAGATTCAATCATTTCTATTAATTGTGTATTTTAATCAATGATGTTCATTATGCAAATGCCAATTGTATATTTGAAATAGTATAGCTTTGATTTTAGAATTAAATCTTAGCCTGATTTTTAATTATCCGATTCATCTTTGATTATCATCATTAACACCATCTACATGTGGCGTTGCTGCTTTAACGAACACTGTTCTTTAAGTTAAATCTCTTGTATAAGTTGCATTTTGATACTAAATTTGTCATCTCAAAACATGAGCTAGCTTAAGTATTAACAAAAGAGTTTTCATTATTTTCAGTGAACAGCACAGATCAAATAATTCTCATACAAACGGTTATTAACAATTAAAATTCGACTGACTTTTTAATCTCTCTAGTTTTCACATTCCATTTTCAACTAGATTTTTAGTTTTACTGTTTTGTTACCTTTTAACTATCATTCTACAGGGTGTATCTGAAACCCTGTCACAAATTTTTAGAGGAGGTAGTATGGATGATTCTAAGCAAAAAAGATCATAAGAACATGGGTTCGAATTTGAACGATAACAGAAATAAAAATGTTGCCACTAAGATCAACAAGTTAATAACTCAGGTTCTATAACACCTAGGACAATGATGTTTGGGAGAATGATTCTTCTTAGTCGATAGCCTGATTCCCAAGCGTCGTGACCCGTGATACTAAAAAACTCCCCTAGAGATTCTTCTCCATGCACTTCGATTAAGAGCCAGCTGATTTGCTTCCTGTAAGTTGAGGTTACATCTCCGTGTAACTTGATCCACATACCGCATGGGGGGTCGACCCCTGCTCCTCTTCCCTTCCACTTTTCCTTGCAAAATTAACTTTTCCAGGGAGTCTGCACGTATTATGTGGCTGTAAAACTTCATCATACCGGAGTAAATTCTCTGTAGCAATCGCGACTCCTCGTCTATATTTAGCTGCTCCAGGATTGACGCATTAGTGCGTCTTCGCGTCCATGGTATGCGCAGCATCTTCCTCCAGCAAAACATCTCGAATGCGTTTACTCGGGCCTCATCTTTTGCGGAAACTGTCCAAGACTCACTTCCATATGTGAATATCGGAAAGACAAGTGTTCTCATTAAATTTATCTTGTTCCTGGTGGATATTGCGCGGTCTTTCCAGATTTTTATCAGGTTCAAAACCGCTTGTTTTGCCAGTATAATCCGTCTCCTAATTTCGGACTCACATTTACCGTTTTCGGTAAGAATTACTCCCAAGTACATAGCTTTCTGAGTTACCGGCATTCCAACCAACTCAGTTGCTCGGATTGGGCTCGCTTTGTCTACAATCATCACCTGACATTTAGTTTTATTCAGCTTTAATCCCACGCTATCGCTGACCGCCTCAATTTCCTGCACTGCGCTTTCGAGGTCCTCTTGAGTGTTGGCGAAGATCACTGTATCATCAGCATATCGAAGGTTCGATATTGTGACTCCACCTATTTTGATACCACCCGTGTATCTTTCCTTTACTCGCCGTATTACCCATTCACCGCAAATATTAAACAGAATGGGCGAGAGAATGCATCCTTGACGTACCCCTTTGGAGACGACAAATTCGTCCGACATCTCACCTATGACACGTATATAACTCTTCTGCCCCATGTATAAGTTATGAATCAAGACAATCAGATGTCGGGGTACAGCGAACTCACTCAAAATTTTGAACAACGCAGTCCATGATAATGTGTCGAACGCCTTTGCATAGTCTAGTAGGCAAATCAGCGTGCGAGAATTGTATTCATAGGCTTTTTCAATGATCTGGCGCATATTCAGAATTTGCTCACGAGTGCCAGTTCCTGGGCGGAAGCCCCTTTGCTCGGGAGCAATCTCCTCGAGCAACATATGTTGAAGGCGGGCTTGAATTATATATAATAGAATCTTGCTGGCATGGGATATGAGCGCAATAGTACGATAATTATTGCATTCGGTCTTCGTTCCTTTTTTATGGAAAGGAATATATGTCGATTCTGTCCAATCACGTGGCCATTTGCAGGATCTCCAAATTTTGTTGCATAGAATAGTAAAGAGTTCAATACCCTTTTGGCCGGTTGCTTTTAGCATTTCGGCGACGATCCCGTCTTTGCCAGACGCTTTGCCGTTAGATAGCTTGTGGATTGCCCATATTATTTCCGATTTCAATATGTCTGGCTCAAGATTCTCTGGTGGAGGAAGGAAGCAGTGTTCTCTTGTTGCGGCTTGGTCTGTCATAAGCATCTCACAGTATTCCCGCCATCTATTGACGATTGCCTGTTTGTTTGTAATTAGTACTCCATTACGGTCTTTTACTGGCCAGCTACTCATCACAGGGTTTCTTGTAAGAAGTCGGACCTTCTTATAGAGATCCCTTGGTTTATTATTATTCGCATGTTCCTCCAGTTCTTTACATATATTTTTGATATATGTATTTTTGTCAGCGTATAGTGCCTTTTTTATGTCAGTGCTGAGTTCACTATAGTGATTAAGTTCTTCTGCGGTGCTAATACCTTGTGATTTGATTTTCTTGCGCTCCTCGATTTTTTTCCATGTTTCCGTTGTTATATAAGCTCGTGATGGGGTCTTGGGATTTTCGAATCCATGGGATGTTTCATCAATGGATTTTCTCATCAACAACCACATTTCTTCTTCAGACATTACCTCCCATTGTTGGGGTAACGCATTTAAGTGTCCTTGAAGATGTGTATGAAATACTGGGTTAGAGCCCAGATGCCATTTGGGTACGTTAGCCACTCACTTCTTTACTTTCCGAAGTTTCAGGCAAATTTCAGCTATTAACGCGTTATGATCGGTGCCACAGTCCATACCTGGATACGTTTTCACATCCCGCACATTGGATCTCCATCTGGTTGTCGTGGTAATATAATCTATTTGGTTTCTCGATCTATTATCAGGAGATATCCACGTATAGAGCCTTCTAGGATGGTGCTGAAAACCGGTGTTTGTAATAAACAGACCTGTCTGTACACAAAATTCAATTAATCGTTTTCCACGTTCATTTCTGTCTCCCAGACCGAACTTTCCTATTGCTCTGCGTGGATTATTGTCATCTTCGGTTGTTTTGCCAACTTTGGCGTTAAAATCGCCTATAACATAAAGCATCTCTCTGCTCGCTATTGTTGATAGGGTATCTTCCAGGTGATTGTAAAAGTTTTCCAGGTCTTCGTCACTTGAGGATGCAGTCGGTGCGTATACCTGGACGATGTTCATGTTAACAGGTTGTGCTGCAATTCTTAACGTTGCAATTCTGTCAGATATACAGTTATAACCTAGTACCGCATCTTTTATAGTTCGATGGATCAAAAAGCCGACGCCGTTCGACGAAGATGTTCCATTTCCAGAGCTGATCACCAGATTTCCGTTCGTGGTTACAAAATGCCCGCTGTCTTTCCAATGGGTTTCAGAGAGACCCATGACAGCTATTTTGGTCGTTTCGTTTTCTAGAACCTGAAGCTTTCCCACTGCGTTCAGCCCTCTGACATTCCAGGTGCCTATCTTCATCATAGTGAGCTTTGATCTGTTTTTATTTGTTCTTCCAGTCATATATTTTCCATAGAGAGCCTGGTCGCCTACACCTCTATGGCCAGTAGCCCATTTCACACAACCGGACCTGGATCCGTTGCACCGGTTGCCAGCCGGGTCGCATGGCAGAACATTCATATGAGAGGTCATAGTCATCACGGGTGTTCATGGGATAAATGGGAGAATGATAGAGTACATAAAACTGTGTACACCATTAAAATTTGATCGAATTGCAATGAGTAGTTTCAGAGTTACATGTGGTGGTTAGTGCTCACATGTGAGCACGTGTTACGATGTTGACTGCGCAACTCGGAAACTACTCGTAGGAACTCGATCTAATTTTAACGGTATGTGCCATATTATTCCCCGAAACTTCATTATCCTAAGTGTTATACAACCTGAGTTATTAACTTGTTGATCTTAGTAGCTGCATTTTTATATCTGTTCATATCTCGGTTATCGTTTCCAATTCGAACCCATGTTCATATGAACTGTTTTGTTTAGAATCATCCATACTACCTCCTCTAAAAGTTTGTGGCAGGGTTTCAGATACACCCTGTATATATTAAATAATTTGGCATAAACTATTTTTTAATCAAGAAAAGAACAGGGTATTCAGCATAATGTAGTAATTACAGCAAAAGTCCTTTAATCTTGCATCAATAGCACCATTTACTGATCACAGCCTTAAGTACTACTACAATCTGATACTTTTAATGATTTTCCTTATAAAGAGTATAAGGGCAATTTACTTGAAAAAGGCCTTGAATATTCTATAATATCTCTTTAGGATGAAGGAATCTGAACAAAACAACATACAATTTGCTCCTGAGTTTGTATATGGAACTTAAAAGTCCCTCATAGCCCATTTTCTTTGACACAACTGCAAACTCCCACGTGTACCTGAACATTTTTGAACAGTTCGTAAATCAACTGAATGATTGTGAATTAACAGAAGGATCTTCAGTAAGATGGAGCATCAGCAAGGAGCATGACAAAAATAATATCCTTTTCAAAGGGGTATTTTCAAAGGGGCTTTGGCTAGCACTGTCAGTAAATCTGGTAGTATCAGGGGTATATTCAAAGGGAAAGTCTACAGGAACAAGCTTCTCACTGTGGAGATCTGAACGAAACTTCCAACTGAGTTAATTCTAGGAGTTTTTATAAAGGCATAGCTGCCAGTTCCACTATTTTTACTACCTGAATTGCCTCCATTGCTTCAAAAACACACCCTTAAAAAGATATTCCTAATACATGTACTTTCTTTTGGAATATTTTTTATTAAGTGTTTATGATAAAGGAACGACAGTATTAGTGGCAATTGTGTAATTGCTTTGAGGTGCCTTCTTCCATCGAATTCATTGTAGAGATAATATTCTAAAAGTGGGAATATGGGCCATAATTACAATAAATATGGAGTCATTTGAATATTTCATGGATCTTTATTTATCGATTATTAATTTTTCTAACAACAGGGAGAGACTAAGAATCGTCTGACCAAAGTAAACACTCCCTTACTTTCTCCAACCAACTGCCAATTTGGTTCTTCTGGTGTAGTCTATCCACTGCAAGCAACCAAGCAGACACCTTGAATTATTCCAATTTTATACCAATTATGGTCATGTTATAAAATTTATTAAAGCAAAGTGATTGGCACTGTGAGAAAAGCCATATTAGAAAAATTTTAGGAATTCGAGCATAATAACTTTCATAATGCTACTGCAACCAGATTCGAGATCAGGGGAGGGGGAGAGGGGACATTTATAGCTTTTTTTGAAAAATAAAAACTAACCAAAATTTCATTTGTTTAATTGCTGAACATTACAAAAAATTAGATACAATACATAATCATAGTCTGGAGCCAAATTTCCAAATTACTGGAAGAAGTTTGGTTTAATTTGATATGGGACAATTTTCCCAGATTTTGCAGATCACCTACTATTCCAGCCATTAAGATTAAAGGACTTTTTGATTCTGCTGTTTATTATTTTACTGAATAAGTATGCATCTTATACAGAGATAGGGGTTAACTTTTTTTTTTAATTTCTTAATAAAAACAGCATTGAAATACAGTATTTAAGATGAAAATGTGTGATTTCCCCCTTTCAAATTATATATTCATTTAATATGAAACAGCTTAATAGCTCAAGAAGTATGCAACATATGAAAGAAATATCCAAAATAAAAAGTTAATATTTTCAACAGATTCATTCACCTATGCTGAACATCCCATCCCAGGGGGTAACTTTGAAATATCAGATGGGAACCCTCATTTTATAATTGCATATTTGGATTCTACATCAAGAACTACCGGTAAATACTGATTATCTGAAATATTTTTTTCGATTGGCAATAGATTATAATAATTTTCACTGTGGGTTAACATGGTTTTTAATCTAATAATCTTTAGAATAATAGCTAACTGTAGTTAACTAACTACACCATAACCCATATCAGAGAAAGAAAAAAAAATAGACACTTTATCTTTTATTATCATGGTTTGTTTAGTCTTAACAATTAATTTTTTGCTTACATAATTGTTCCATGTATAAAAGTAATTAAGCAATTCATCCAGAGCATCATCTTGGGATAAGAAAAATCCCAATGCAGTACGCGCACGCTTTAAAGATGGTGCAGATTCTGGCAATGCTTATATATTGTAATGAAGGAACACGTAAATATACAGGAACATTTATTATTTCCAAATAATATATGGACTTAGAAATTACAAAATTTGACGTTTTACTGATTAACAATTATGACGTTTGGTTGCTGATTAAAGCTACGCCCTTTTTATTTCGACTAAAGCTATCAAAATTTCTACCGTTTATTTAGTCAAAAAATTATCACTGTAAATTGCTTGACTTTTAAAAGCAAATTATCCATATCTGTCGTTTTTGTAAAGAGTTTCACAGTGTGAAATTCATACGATCTCTTCACGTTTTCGTCCGATCACATGGTTATGCAGGGCTTGACGCCATAGTTGGCAAAGGCTTCTGGGATAGCAATGGCAGTGGAAGTTCTTAAAGTTAATTTCTGCGTAATTTCTTACGTTAATACACAATTTTGAATTAATATATTAAAAATATTTGTTTAAAAATAAACGATGTGATCATTTCGTATTAAACGGAATTTCATATTAAGAGACTTCTTAATAAGTGGACTATTGTGTTTTATCTACAGTTTCTTCACAATTGTGAATCACCACTTTTCATTCCAGTTATAAAAAAAAAACATAAATTAAAAATAAAAACATCGTTGTCTTGAATATTTCCTCAGCTTGTGATTTATGATACTGCATTTGGCGTAAATTTAAAGCACTGTTTAATGAAAAGCTTTACATAAAATAAACTTTGTGTTTTTAAAAGGGAACTCCCTCCCCCCCTAAAGTCCTAATTAGTGTTTATGTGGTAGTTTTATCGTGAAAATATGTGAAGTAGCAAGATCTAATGCCAGCGGTTGAAACCAGCTCATTCAAATTTAAGTTTAACCGATTTTCACCAATTACAGCACCATCTATCACTTATCAAAAAGAAGGTTTCAGATATACTCTACATAATTTTTGACGTAGAATCTGAATATCCAATTAAAAAATGGGGGTTCCCATTTAAAATTTCATATGGGGGTTCTCAATCCCAACCCGGAAGAGGGGGCTAATTTTAGAACAGGTGAATGACCCCTTTCGAAAATTTTAACTTTATTTTCGACTTTTTTTCATACAATGCATAATTTCGGAGATATTTCGATGTCTCAAGTTAAATGAATCACCAAATCATAGCTATATATGCTAATACTTTTCTATTTCAAAATTAATTGATTCTATGCATTTCTGGAATACAGCATTGATTATTGTTATTTCTTTTTCAGGACTTTCTTTACCCAATAGAATAAACTTATAATTATAAATTAAAAATAAACACCCAGAAGCAACTGGCAGTTCAAGAGAAGGCAATTTATTAATTCACTGCTGTTCACTTAATACAAGCTTGAGCATTACTATAAAAGGCTGAACATATGACATCACGTGATCGTAATATAGCACACTGCTTTAATAATTCTTAATGTTTCTCGGAAGAAAATTACACCTTTAATGGCCTTTCAGTAGTAACTTGTGAGAGCAATTCTTGATGCTGGGACGTAAATCTTCCAAGGTGTCTGCAAATCAATCAGAATAATCTGTTTCCTTAAATCTAAAAGCAGAATACCATGGTAATCAAAAATACAGCCTTTTAATTATTAATATTGCATGGTCTTTTAAATAATTAATAATTTTCTATTTTATTTTTCAGGTTCTAACTTTCTTGATCAGCAAACATGCCAAATCAAGTAACAGAGAGAAAGCAAACTGAACAGGTTTTGAAAGGGATATATGAACAAACAACCTTATAGCTAAAATTAAATGGAAATCTATAACCAATCACCATTTTATTTGCCCAATTAAAGGTCAGGTGCTTGTTAAAATTGAAACACGAAATAATTTTAATCAGTTCCATTGACAAAATTTTCAAGGACCAGGTAGAGTGGTTGGTTAGTTTATAAGTGCATCAACATATAGGTCTCTTGTGTTCAATTCGCATGACTAATAGTTTACATGGTCCACATACAAAATCCATATCTACAGCAAGACTCAAAACCTAAAAGCAGATGGAACTTCAGAAATGGAAATCTAATGCCCCAGCTCTCTCAGCCATATGGTTGGAAAGAACCAAGTTGACCTGATCAATATGTAAATAAAGATTTTTACATTAGTGTCCTACTGAAAATTTTCTAACAATCAGTAGGTACGTGTTTCCATACAAAGAGCGATAGTGCCAGCCTTAAAATTTATCTCAAGGCTACCAAAAAAACGTTGTAAATCACAAAAAAATGTGCTATATCCATTTATTTGATATCATGGATTAGTGCATTGTATTCTCCCATGCATATATCAATGATTGACTCAATAGTCTGTGTGACACAATTAGCTGTTGGTAAACACACAAACATGAACAGACATTAGCGAAGCCTGTGTAATGTAGATCAAGGAAACAATTCCATTCCGTTTTTCTAAAAGAAAAAGGTCAGACATTTAAAGGATGGCAGCCTTCAAAGGTTGCCATTTGCACATCCGATGTTCTTCAACCTCAATATAATTAATATTTTGTTATAAAAGATCTGAAAGCCCTGTTATTTTAAGAACTAGAGATCCTCTGTTTTTAAGTGACCCAATTAAGTAGCAATAAATTTAAAGACTGAATCAGGATATTATCTCCAACAAACAACATGCCGCAAGACTGCCTTTCAAATCTTACCAGCATTAACCATTACTAATTTAGAGATATTGGCTCTCTTACATACATCAGACATGATGCTCAGTACCATTTAATTTAAATTTTGAATATTAAAGAGCCAGCTGCTTCTGGGTGAACGAATCTATTGAGGAAAATAAAAAAATAAAATAAAAAAAATAATAAAACTTAAAACAAAGAGGTACACATGAATTAAAGGTCAAGAAATTAATCTCACCTATTAATGATTCCATTTTGTTGATATCTGAGGGAAGCTACACTCCAATATGAATGAAGATGCATCAGGAAAAAGTTCAACAAGGAACTCACACACAAGGCCCAACATTGGCAATGTACCATATAGCGATGAACAAAACATTCAGATGTTGGTCTGCTATATGTGGAACCAGTTATCTATCCTTTCTGGTCTGAATGGTTATCTGTCCGGTCAGTGAAGACAGATTCAATCATTTTAAAAGAGGAAATGATCATATGTGCAGTATCCAATTTATTTTTAATGAGACATAAGAGGATTGTGTACAAGTTCATCAAACTTGTATGCTTATCTTACCAGTCATGTGATAAGCTGACTCTTCATTATAATAATTCTACTGGAGAATTAAATATTATTAAAAATTTTGGCCACGAAGTCCACAGCAAATTTTCTGATTGACAAGATCCTGAATGGGCCAATACAAAAGAAAATTTCTCAAGGAATAGGGACACATCCATCAAAAATTTCAATTTATTTTTCAGTTTTAAGGTTACCATACTTCCATCCTTGAGATAATCATTCCTATTGTATAGTGAGGATGCCAAAAATTATTTCAAAGTATTCTGAAACTTGAATTTCATTCAGATTGGATGTAAAGCCACTGATTAAATAACATAATACAATCAAGCAAAATATTAATGTTCCTCCCAAACCTTCATGCTGATATCCCAAGTTACTTATACCTCATTCCAGTTTAATCTGATAAAGCTAATGAACAGACAATGCCTATTTACAATTTATCGAAGAGACAACAGAAGTTCTCTTGAGAGATGCTAAAATTTCAATGAATGAAGAGAGACATATAATAGATAATCAATAATATGATTTGTCAAGAAATTGCTTTACACTTGATACTTGTCCTAACAAGAAATAAATGAATGCAAGGTTATTTACAGAAATAATTCTAACCAACGGAAAAAACTTATTTGATTAAAGAAAGAGGTGTATTTTAAAGTAACGACCAATCTGTTATAAAATAAAACCAAATGAAAAGATCAAAAATTTATTAGGATTCCAAATACATACAGAGTGATCAGAAAATCACTGCCCGATAAAGAAATTTCATAAAGCCAAAACCTATGTAAGAAAGATATATACAATATTTTTGTATTAAGTTCCTCATCTCGGAAATTCTTTTAACAGATGGCACATTAGGCACCAAGCACCATAGGTGGGCACTTATATGAGCCATGTCAAATGTCTATGAAAGAGAAGGTGTCAGCCATGGGTAATTTTCCAACAAGGTGGTATGCCACCACATTACCCGTACGTGCATTCATGAATTCAACATTCCCAAATAATGGTGTCCTCCACATTTTCCAGAGGTGATGTGTTTTCTTTACCAGTCCCCTATATGTTGCTGGTGAGAATAACGGATCTGATAATTTAAAAGGAGGCATGTTGGTGAATACTTGGGAAGATATTGAATATCAATGAAAAATAAGAAAGAAAATTCCAAAGCATGGATTCGAACCAGGAATCTTCGGAATGTCCAATTGCGCCACCGAGGACATGAAAGCATTACACTAACTATATTATTTGAAAAAACGGTAAGAAAAATACTGCGACCTGGATTCGAAGCAGGAACCGCCAGTGTCATATGCTCGATGCCTCTACCAATTGGGCTATCGAAGACACCTTTACAGCCATTGCTGATGGTTGGATAGAGAAATTCCAGATCTGTGAGCCAGGTACCCGCCTCCCATTGGGCTTTCCATCTTGGTTGTTTATATGACACTCAGTGACAGCATGGAAAATTAAACACGCTCCATTTGTCGCGATGCGTTAAGTGCAAATTTTAATGAAAGCATCTGTACAAAAGTAACATAATATAATGAAAGCATCTGTCACGAGTGCATTTGGAACCACTAATAAATTTTTCATTTTCTAATTTTTCTCATTTTATAACTGATCAGCCCTTACTTTTTTTTTAAATTTTCTAGTGTTTGACTTGAGAGATACAGGATCCAGCTGTGTTAGTAAGAATGTTTTAATACAAAGGATACTCTAGCTGATGTGTTGCTCCATCTACGGCTAAGAGACCCACACCTTTTAAAGGTAAACTCTATGGTTACATACAACTTCATTTAAAATGAAAGATGAAGGGAGTAACAATCATATAAAAAAATATATGTATTTCCTAATAGAATTCAAAATTCATAAATTTAATGAAAAGCCTGCATTCTAACAATAGGAACTTACATCCAGGAAATATGGGACTTTGAGACATCCCACAGGCCAATGGGTGTAAAGCAGCTTCGAATTATCACTGCTGCACAAATCGTTATCATATGGCACGTTCTTGGAGGGGGGGGGGGGCAAACATGGACAGCACTGGTAAGAGATCATAGCTACAAAAGTAATTTGGAAAATCTGTTAGAAGTGTTCAGATTTGTATAATTAAAACCATCTAACTTCATGCCACTGAAATGTGATCACCAGTCCTGGCTGCAGGAATCATCCATTCATGATTGTGTTAAAATAAAAACAGTAAATACTGTATAATTGATTTCATATGTTAATTTTGAAAACATTGCCTATTTTAATTAATGCATGTTATTCTAAATTCAGGTGTTGCTGTGAGAAATGCATAAGCACGCATACAGCTTAAGGAAACATATGGTTTTGTGATATAACTGACAAAATCTCCAACGAACTGTAATATGCAGAATGAAACTTTTTAACAAAATTCAACTAAATGTTGAATTTTAAGCAATGCCTATTTGACATTCTACAAAAATACTGGAAAACCTGAAGGTGCTAACAATAATAAGGCACTCATTTTACTTTTTCTTTGTTCTTTTATATTTATGTAGGAATGCTGAAGTTCAGAGTAGCATTCAGTAATCTGTTTCAATTAATAACAGTTAACTAGGTCATATTCACAATTTGGCTTTATTACAGAATCATCTTTATTTAATAAGGCATCCTGCACAGAAAACAGGACGGTAAAACTTGTGATATATAGACTCGGAGAGAACATCAAAAGTGCTCAGTCAGACGAAATCTTAGCAAGTTCTCGGCAAGAACTAATATCCAGTAAGAACTAAGCATTTATCAAGCGCATCACAAATACTGTCCAGCATATGTGTATTATAGTCAATCATAAAAACCTGAGTAAAATCTCAACGTGGTCTCTAGGCATGAGCGTCTAATGCAAAATCAATCATCACGCTATCACCATCTAGAAAAGTCATTACCAATGGTTTTCCTAATGTAACAATATAGTCATGGACAAAAGGATGCAAGCAAAGTTTTATTTTAAACACGCCTATGGAAACTGTAACAAAGACAGAAAATTGCTTTCAATAAAAGTGAAATTAAACAAGATCAAATAATGTAAGCATCATTTCTCCATGCAACGTTATGATTAATAGCACTCTCTTCACTCAAGAAACATTGAAATTTATAAAAGCTGTAAATAGGCATTAATAAAAATGATAGATCTAACTCTCCAGTTTAAATAAAGGTCTTATACCCAAACAAAATTATAAAACATTGGTGTTTTAAGCACGTTTTAATCTACATGTGTATAGAAGTCCATGATACATTTGCGTGATATTAATCACGAAAAAACAGACAATGAAAGTATTTATTTTTTTAATTTGAATCAGCAACTGAAAAAGTTTTGTTTAGACACCTTAGGATGTTTCATCATGTACACCATTCATCATATGATGGAATTTCAAGAACATACTCAACTTCTTGCATGTAACTGTAAGCATGGCAGCACCAACTGTTGGTAATGGGTCACAGATTCACCTTTCAAGCCACCCAATAAGTCCACAATCTTAGTCTTATACATCTGAAGTATGGAATGTAATAAATCCTCATCGAAAATTTATGAGTCATTATTATAAACGAAGTCTTTCACATATCTCCTTAAGAAGAATTCCGCGATCTGGATTCAAACCAGGGACCACAAGTATCAACTGTTTTGCTCTAAATAACTGGGCCACCATTGAAACAGAACAGCATGCTGGTCTCCAAGTATCCTAAGGACTACAAAGGTAGTCGACATAGAGCCCAATGATATTGTACGCACTTACTCATTGCCTGCCTATCATTGTGGCACAGGTAGAAATGAAAGGGCAACTCTACAGTAACATACAACTTTAATTTCAGTCGAACAATTGGAGTATTAATAACATCGTGGCATATTTAAAAATTTTTTAATTCAAACCATAAATGATCAAACAAACGACATTTCCGAATGTAATTTCCAATAGCTGGACATCCATCTTGGTAACATCAATGGAGGCATAGTCTTTGCTTCACTGTATAAATTAATACACAGCTCATGAGATTAATCATCTTCAATACATACATAAATTAATTTTATTTTATTTATGGAAGTATTGATTATGATTAATCTCGTTTGCGATGTATTAATTTATACTGTGAAGCAAAACCATGTCTCCGTTGAAGTCACTAAGACTTGGAAATTGCAGTTGGAATTTTTGTTTTTTCATACATTTAGGGTAGAATTAAAAATTTTTAAATACGCACGATGTTAATAAAGCGCTAATCTTTCAATCTAAATAAATTTGTATTGACCGTAGAGTTATCCTTAAACTGGGATTATGTCAAGTGTCCAAGTATGCCAAGGAACAATTTCATCTCTCCAAATCGATTGATAATTGTTTATCCATAGTGAAGCTGCAGTGATTCCATCAAAAACTTGTTACTGATTCCAAATAAAAAAAAATTTCTTTTCATCTTGTAAAGTTTTCATAACATGATGCGTATCAAGGACTTTATGTATATCCTATATTTTTCAAATAATTGAAATTTACTTGACATTTAAGTTCCACGCTCAAAGTAAAATACAATTGGTAGAGACTTTACAACACAACAAAGGGAGAACAGAGTTTCCGACTAGTTTCGCCATTTATTCCCGGCTTTATCAAGGATACACACAAGAGGACATAAGCCTTTATATACAGAAAATATGGTACAGAATGTGAACATGATTGGATGAAGAAATAACAAATAGTAAATAATATAAATTGTACAGTGGCGACATTGAAAGGAGAATGGTTGGATAAGGAACCAATAACAATGAAATTATAAGGAAACCTTGAGAGGAAAATTAATTGAAATATAAAGGA
>JAHWFO010060774.1:2371647-2396527 GCA_023313115.1 Rhysida immarginata
TCCTTTATATTTCAATTAATTTTCCTCTCAAGGTTTCCTTATAATTTTATTGTTATTGGTTCCTTATCCAACCATTCTCCTTTCAATGTCGCCACTGTACAATTTATATTATTTACTATTTGTTATTTCTTCATCCAATCATGTTCACATTCTGTACCATATTTTCTGTATATAAAGGCTTATGTCCTCTTGTGTGTATCCTTGATAAAGCCGGGAATAAATGGCGAAACTAGTCGGAAACTCTGTTCTCCCTTTGTTGTGTTGTAAAGTCTCTACCAATTTTATCGATAGAAACAGCACTATGGACCCCTTACTGAACAAAGTAAAATGTTGTATTTTATGCTAAGGAACATCCAATTTCATTAGCTTGTTTCTCTGAAATTTCTTCCAAAGAATTTAAATTAAACCCCATTCATAAATTCTTGCAGTATTTTAAAGGACATCTCCATGCATAGAAAAACTGTACTCCTTTTTTTTTTTTTTAATTTTTACTAGAAAAAAAACCCCCCAAGAAAAGTGAATGCATAAGCCAAGACTGAGAGAAAGTGGTTCCATATTAGAGAACCAAATTTTCATAGAAACAACAAATTTTCTGATACATGGGAATTTCCACTCCAAAAAGAAACCTCTCTGAATATATCCATGGCAGATAAGACCGAACAACACAGGCCATTCTTGACATAAGTAAGTAGCCATTCCAGGCTTTTAAAGTAGTCGATCTTAAGTCAGATTCTTTCCTTATCTTCCATCATTAATACTGTTAAAACAGAAACAAAAGCAGATAGATGAAGAATGACTTCTCTGTACTAGATGTTAAGCCAAGCACGATTGATTGAGCGATCAGAAGTTGTTCTACTCGTAAAGTAGACTGACTTCTACCACATTAAACCACATTGAAATACTGCTTGCTGGAAAAAAAGACAAGAAATTTGCCATCAATGCGAATCAATCAAGGTAGTGTCCTCACCCTGTAACCAATCAGGTGGGTAAGTTTAAGTTCGTCAGAAACTGAGGCATGTAGCACCGAGAAAGTAGTTTGTTAGAGATTAGGAGGTTTGGGGATTATTTGAGGTGCATAGCACCAAGAATGATCAGCACATGTAATGTATATTTGCCCATGAAGATATTTATGTTAGCAGAAACGCATCGGAGGTAAAATACCTAAAATATATTACTAATTCCGAACCTTGATTATCTTTATTACGTGTTGTCTGCCTAGCAGAGTACAGAAAATGCAAATGAACCAATTGGCAGAAGTGTATGGAGAATTATTAGAGATTATGTATTTTGGATGTAAACTTTCATGAAGGTACTATATCAAAATACCAGTCATATATCAAAATACAGGCAAATATCAAAATCTCGGTGATCCTATAACATTAAAGCCATGTGTAGCTGAAAAGTGTAAAATCTACTGTGTCGATACAAAAGTCCCCTGCATCCTTCATTTTTACCTATATCAAAATAATGATTTTCATCAGCTCAAAATTCCTATGGATAGGTAAATTTCTAAGGATGAAGTCTTAAGCCACCAGCAAAAAATATATTTGTTTAACTTAAAATTAAACTGGCTTGATCATGCTGAAGCTGAGCACAATGTTTTGGGGGGGAAATTCTTGGCTTATGCATCAGTAGATGTGATATCCTCTTAAATAAATATAAACTTGGAAAATAAATTTCAAGATCAACAACTATGCCCCATAGTTCCTATATTCTTTGAAGGAAGCATTTCGTCATACATATTAATTGTAATACACTCACATGCCAAAAGTCATGGGATAGCAGTGGATATTTTTCAAGTGGTAGTAGCATTATGTGCAAACATTATAAATATGCAAATCAGTGTCAGTAGGTTTAGTTACACTGTCATGAGTAAGGGGTGAGGTGTTCAGTGTGACAATGGCTACACAACAAGAGCTATCCGAGTTTGAAGGTGGCCTGGTATGTGGGGCACAACGTATGGGTCATTCACTATCGAAGGTGGCTCAAGAATTCAACATCCCACGGTCCACAATTTCAAGAGTCTACCAAGAGTACCAATTTGACGGCATTACCTCCCACCATGGACAACACAGTGGTCGACCACACCTTCTCAATGTACGGAACCAACGGCATCTGAGTAGAATGGCTACCGCTAACAGGCAACTGACACAATGGCAGATGACATCAGATTTTAACCAGGGAGATACTAGAGCTGTATCGATGCGAACTGTGCAACGAAATCTGGTGACCATGGGATATGGAAGCAGAAGACCCACGAGGGTGCCCATGCTAACAACATGATATCGTCAGCAACGTCTCTCCTGGGCCCATGAACACATTGACTGGACACTTGACAACTGGAAACGTGTGACCTGGTCTGATGAGTCTTGATTCCAGCTGATACGAGCTGATGGTTTGGGCTCGAGTGTGCACAGACCCCTTGAAGGCCATGGACCCAAGTTGTCAAGCATACACTGTGTAAGCTGGTGGTGGCTCCGTAATGGGCAATTGTGGGAAACTCTCCAGTCGGAATGGTTGGCAATGTCTTCAGATGTCTTCCACCGACGTGTGGAATCAATGCCACGTCGCACTGCCGCACTTCACCGGGTTAGAGGAGATCCCACACGTTATTAGGTGCTATCCCATGACTTTTGGCATGCGAGTGTATAATTTTCTGAGAATTTTTGTATGCAAGAAAAGGGAGACTATCCCAACAATTCAGACTCTGATCTTTTTTAGAAGATGGAACCTTACAGCTTTGAATAATAGTTAAATTGAAATTCAACAGCCATCAGAAGCTTATTTCTGACACAGTTTAAACTTTTAAGTAATCTTTGAGCCCACTGAGATTGCATCAAAAATATTCTTATTTGTTTAGATTGCTAAGATGCCCAATGATTTAATAATCAAGTAAATAAGATTTGCTTAGAGATAAGAAAAAATTTGGCATATGCATCATTTACTTATTCCTTCTCGACTAAATTCTAATTCACTTCATTCTTTCTAACTGTACATGCAGTTCGGGCTGTTAAGGTTACTAAATTTCATCTTTCAACTTTAGGAATTCATCATTCAAAGTCTTAAACTATTTAACTAACTCTGACACTTTATCATTAATATCTTCTTGGAACAAGTTTTTATATTAAACAATTTCATCATATTAAGCATCATTAATACAACCACCAGCTATCCACTGCAGGATGAAGTCTCGTCCAATTTTTTTTTTCCATGCAAAGGCATAGTTAATTTGAAGGGAGATAAGCCGACAAGCCTCCATGCTGGCCAAATGCATCGAATTGGATGCTGTTAGAAAATAATAAACACGAATTGGATGCTGTAAGAAAATAATAAACACGAATTGGATGCTGTTAGAAAATAATAAACACGAACTTCCATGCCACTATGGAATTCAAACACATAACATGATGATCACGAGAGCCGAGGACCTGTGCCCTACCTTAACACTCACAGCCATCGAGGTTGGCAATCTCAAGCATATGGTCAAATAATTTTTGATTAATCAAATTTGATTGATTTTATAGGACCAAGTAAGTTTTTGATCTCAAATCATTAATGATATTTTTTTCCATTTCAGGTCATATGGATACACCCAGTACTAGATCTGGCTGTGGCTAAGGAGAAAACCACAAAGTTCTTTCTATATGGAAAACAAAATCCTGTCATGAGAATACTACAAATTCAAAGAATGTAAATTTTATTTTTATATACAGCGATATATTCTTGTTGCTACAGCATGTTTAATGTTTGAATATTAATTTCTCTAAATGTAGATAACAGTAAAGAAAATTTCATGATCTGGACTCAAGCCAAGCACCTTTGGGAATCACAAATCTACATTTCATTATTAACACCCAAAAATATGGCATGAAAAAAAAAACAAACTTAAGATCCATTTAAAAATCATTATTATTACAATATTAATTTCTCTCATTGAATCTAGTTGTTCCCATTGATAGGTCTTGATTCCATTTTTTAAGCAAGCTTAATATCATCATGTTATTATATGCTGTTTAAGCATGACATCATTTTGAGATGAAGGGCGACTCAAACCTTCCTGCCAAGATTAAATGTCAATTTCTCATCTAGTACCAAGCACAATTGTGTAAAAATTGCATGATATGTCTGTGGCATTAAATCATTTGTTTAGCTTTTTTTTTTCTTCTTTGTATTTTTTATATCATTTTAAAGGATTGAAAAAACATGGCTGCTTACACCACTGAGAACCGGGTTATCATCAAAGAATACAATCGGGCAGTCAAAAGTCCAGAACACATGAGATGAGCATTTCAAGTGAAGTTTGGAGTTGAAGTGCCCCAAACAGAAATCCACCTCATGCATTCCATGTTTTCAGCTACCAAAATGTATTCTTCGAAGGCGAAAACCTGCTACTCGGTGGTGGCCTTGTTTTCAATCCTGCAAATTGATACAAAAAACATGTTAAATGAAATGCCTTGAAAATATCATAATTTTCAAACAATTACACATAGAAGGGAAACATCCAAACCTGTATCTCAGTTTCACACCAATTGAAACGTTACTCACCTAAGGCACTATTGATGCTTGCAAAATAAGAAATCGCGCTATTCAAAATAAACTGCAAAAGCAAAAAAATCTGAGCTCACACAGCCATAAAAAATGGACTCTTTGTATGGCTATGTGAGCTCAAATTTTTTCGTTTTCACGGTTTGTTTTTTTTTAATATCTTGATTTCTTATTTTACAAGTATCAATAATAGCTTTAGGTGAGTACCATATTTCAATTTGTTGTGAAACAGATACAGGTTTGGATGGTTCCCTTGTTAGTACTAGCTGACAAATTGATGTTTACAAAATGGAACACAAATGTGAAGGCAAAAAGTGGCATCTTTCATTTTTTACATGATTTTAAAATTATATTTAGTACACATCTTTTGTTAGATAAAACAACAATTAAAAGTGTTATTTTATTATTATTATTATTATTATTATTATTATTATTATTATTATTTTGCATGGAGTTGTCCTTTAACATATGCAAGAAAAGCAATTTATAGCATTTAATGTTACCTGTATTTACAAAGGTCATAAAATTGAAAACAAAATTGCACAATTCAATTAATTTGTATTTTTAAACGTCAGTTAAACTGGAATGAGGTATTATTGCATTAGAACAGCTCAAAACTTTAAATATTTCTTAAAATTTTTCAAAATCAAACATTAATTAGATAATAATTAAAGCAACATTTAAATGATTTACAATAATAAAATAATAATAATTAAGAAAATAGATTACCTTTTACAAAAAAAGATATTTTCCTGAAAAACTCACATCTTCAATGAAAAATCTCCTAATCCAAAAACTTCATTGATATCTCCACAATGGCTGCTCACATTATATTAAAGATATACTGTATCATTCCAAGCAACGACTGAAATGGTACTGCAAATGCGAACAACTGAAATCCTATATATCAAGGTGTATTAACTCAGTTGCTTTTTTAAAATATCGTTTTGATAACTTTTTTTTTTACATTTGGATAAATTGTTTTCTAATAAGAGATCAATGACTAAGAAATGCAAACTTTTTGTTTTGTGTTATGTTCCCACGCTGTTAGCAACTCCACGCAACAGATGTATATGAATGTTGAGATGATATAATGGCTTTGAAAGTGAAATGCTAAATAATGTTAAGGTAAATTAGGATTTGGATTATTATTTTTCATACTTTATTATTTAGATTGCAATTTTGATTTAAAATCTAGTTAAATTACCATATATCAAAATAAATATTTATCAAAACTCACAATATGACAGTTCAATAAAAGAAGACAAAACCTCCTGTTTAAAATTTTATAAACAGCAAGGATGCACACATCAATCATACGGTGTATAAATACATTCTAAGTGATTTAAGAAATGGGGATATCTAGAAATCATGAGGAAATGTAGAAGCCAAAGCCACAAATTCCAAAAATTATCTTATGTACAGGTATATAAATTTCAACGACAATTGTCTTCATCGGCATAATACCAATCATATTATAAAACTGTAGTCGAACCCCGTTAATACACATTTCAAGAGACCGAGCAAAACCATATACCATAAAAGTTCAATTTAAGGCTGGGGTGTAAATTAAAGCAAATCTCGATTAAAGCCGATCGGCAGCTGATTTTAAACAAATGTTTCCCTTATTGGTTCTTGTAGTCAATTGTTCCATTTATTTTAATATAAGTACGTTGTAAAATTTTCCTACTAGCAAATTTCTTAAGATTTATGATGTAACTTTAAAATTTCGTTTTTAATTAATTTTGTCTTAACTAAGTTGCATGTCAACCTTTAGTGGTATTTTTTTGGAAATTGCAATTTTTACAAATAGAAGCTCAAATAGAAGCTCGGGCCTCAAATCGAGCTTTTACTGCATTATCTGGGGATTAAAAATTGTTGTCCTTTCACAAAAATCCATGTTGATTCAAAATACTTCAGCAATTGACCGAAAAACGATGCCATGCCTCTATTTAAAACGACAGTCAGCCATAAAAACACGAAAAATTCTTTATGTTCATCTGCCTTGCAAACTGGTCAGCTTTTTCTTTTGAGATGTCACCATTGATTGGAATACAGTTACTTTTGTGACATGTCTATATCAAACACGTACACAAATGGTTAATAAAAGGTCATATCTTCAAAAAATCAGTATTACAGGAAAAGGAAAACGTACTTCTGAATATTCTGAGTATCTTCTATCAAGAAATATGTTTTTACAGGATGAGGGAAAAGTCTGATAAAAGAGCGTATAAATCGAAAACTATTTGGCGTAGGTTAATGAAATTAAAAATATTATTACTGAGCAGGATACACTTGGTAGTGACATTTTCAAGCTTTTGCAAGAAAGTGTTCATGAATTTTGGAAACCTGTCTCCTAAACTATGACAAATAGAGGCACAGTGTCAATTGCAACGTTATAAAGCACCCTTCAATTACTTTAAATTGAATGTAAATCATTCCTTTATTAGGGGAAAATTAAAGAAAAAATTGCTTGAAGTTGGTAAGGTACTTCATGTCATTTGCAGAGAGACGCTTTTCTGCAAATGTCAACCTCTGAAGGGAATACAGACATTTCATTACAAGACATGTTGTGACAGAGACTGCTCGTTCCGAAAAATTTGCGAGGCTTTACATTGGGCAAAAGATTAAATTCCAAACTCATTTCCCTATTTTTGTTGAAACCGAAAGGGCATAATTTTTGCTTCACTTTGTTTATAATAAATGAATAATAATTCTCTTCATCTGTCGGACTAAAGCCAACAAAAAGTTACAACAATCTGAAGCAGGGATTGTTGTGGTAAGACAATACTCAGTCATTGTTGTGAATTAAATAAACTGAAATGTTTAGTATTGATTTTTTTTTTTTTTTTTTAGTTAAATTCCAATTCCAAGTCATAACAACCAAGAGAGAAGGCTTCCACAACAAGAGCCTCCAAATAATTAGTAAATATAACCAGTCATGTGACGGGTAAGCAGTCTAGTTAATGAGTAATAGCTCATTTAATTTGAGACTCAAATGATAAATCAAATTTCAATTACTAATTGGAAATTGTAAGATTCTAAATTGTATAAATCGCTTAAAATTCACTTTTTTTGATTGTATACTTGGAGGTGGAAAAATATTTTCATTATTTCAACAAAACAAAAAAAGCATGATTTTAGGACAATTTCTTTTTAATAACTAGCAACCTTTTTTTAAATATGCTGATGATAGATTAAAATGAACTTAAAGTCACGTTTTTGTATGTTAAAATATGAAAGTTTTACTATAAAAATTTATGATTAAATTTGTGGTACATTCTGTTAATTTTAAACTGTGAGCCTCACAAAATTCTTCGGAACGAGCAGTCTCCGTCGCAAATTGTCTGGTAACAAAATGTCGGTATGGACATCGAGAGTTTCTCTGCAATTTTTTTTTCTTTAATTTTTTTCCCAATAAAGCAATGATTTTAACATTTCTATTTAAAATAACTAAAGGGTGCTCTACAACTTTGCAATTGACACTATGCCTCTATCTGTCATAATTTAGGAGATAAGTTTCCAAAATTCAAGAACACTTTCTGCATAAACTTGAAAATGTCACTACCACGTAGCCCCCTTATCCTGCTTAGTAATAATATTTTTAATTTCATTAAACTACATCAAATAGGTATGCTCTATTTTTTCTCCCCTGTATACAAACTGAGAACAAATCAAAATTCACAGCTATGGAAGAAAACATGCTTCATTGTTTATGTCCTATAGAACCAATCGGAATTTACAGATCATCGTCAAAAATCGCATGACTAAAAAAAAAATTTGCAAACACATTGCAAATAATTTAAGATTCCTAGAATGAATTTTAAATTACGTATTATCCGAATTCAGAGGAAAAATAATCCCACTTATTAACAGGTTGAATTTACTTGGAAATAGCTTTCAAGGGGACAGGACCAAAGTAAAATTACGTATTAAAGGGAATCAAGTATTAAGCAGTCACGTATTAAACAGGTTCAACTCTTTTACAAAACTTAATATACTAAACAAGTTTAACAAAAATAGGATTATGATTCACATGCCTAATTCTGGCCTAATTTTGTTTAAATTCATAATGTGTTTATCTTTCATGCTTTCATCTTCTAAAAGGGCTGTATTCTTTGTTCATTATGTCAGTTTTGTTAAATTGATTGCTATCATGTTGACAAAGATAACTTTGTCATCGAAATGTACAATTTAAAATAATTTTGTAGAATTTCTGGTTTTGGTTGCCACATCTTCTCATCATTTCTAGATTTCTGAAGTTTCTTGGCACATTTGGAATATCTTTTTACATAGTGTGAGTCAAAATGCGCATCCAAGCTGTTTATAAAACTATATGTGGACAAGAAGTTTTGTGTCTTCTTTTATTGTACAGTATTGTATTCACAGTTTTAAGCTGACAGTTCAAATTAAAATTTTCAATGTAACATTCTGGCAGTTTGTTTTAAAAAGAAAGAAATGTAATGTTTGAAGTTGTTACTGTAAATTGTTCAAAAAGAACACCCAAACATTGACAAGAATGAAATTGTTGTTGAAATAATTATATATTTAACTTTAATGACCAGCTTTTAGATTTGTACATAATAAACTTTTTTTAAAAAAAGCCTATTTTTAATCAGTACACAGATTTTAAACACTTTTATCAACAATTTTACACAAAGTTTTCCAAATTTCTAGAATTTGATTTTTAGATAATCTTCAATATATACAGTTTGATCAGTGCAAATTTTAGCTGAATCCAAGCCATATAGGAAATTTTGATTATAACTTAATTGCATCAAATTATTCAAAATAATAAAGTACACCATATTTTTACGAATATATATTCCAAAAAGTTAGTTTTTTTACACCTTAAAGAGGTGGGGTAAGATGAATAAGTAAGTGCAATTTTTAAAATATTGAAAACTGAACACCAGAAGAAGTGATGTGGCATTGCTTATGAAGGATCCTGGCAGAGGTTATGAAATCAAATACCATAATTTGTTTAATCTGTTCAATACAGCTAAATATTGTGGTCATCATTTGTCAGATGCAGGATGATCCTTCTGGCAAATCGGGCAGAGATTTTAGATTTTGCAATGGGAGAAGAAGAATTACTCACCCACAGACGTGGTCCGGGACAGCACAGTGTTTCAAATGAAAACGAGCATAGTGCATTTGAAAGTCTGCTGTAGTAGACTAAATAGATTCATCTACCCATATCAGAGCACAGCCACACAACATCTGTCAGCTCGGACCATATGCAATCATCTCCTGGAAGCAGGACTGCAGTCGTAGATTCCTTTGGCATGTGATGGACCAAATTGGACAATCTGTGTAATCCATGCCCATCAATCACCAACTCTAGTCCACTTAAGCCTACATGTGGAACGAGCATAAATGATATTGCTCACAGTGATATTCATCATCTGTATGATCCAATGCTTTGCTGGTTTCAGGTTTACATCGCAGCAAGGGGGGAGGGGGTATACCCATTACTAGTGTTTAGACAAAGAAACTGACACCTTCGCATCTTCAATAAACAATTTTATACGAGGTTGCATTTGTGATCATAGTGCTGTTTCATTTGCATTACTCTGAACATAAAAATCAGCAATGTGCCATTATTCCTTCTGGGTGTTCATTTGCCACCAGTCTATTTTATATGTGATCATAAGCTTCGTTGGAAGGCCTGAATATCTCCGAAAGATTTAGATATAATTTCTTCATCAGGTAGGTTGCAGGAGGACACAACCCCCGACTGATTCAAGGGCCTATTACACGTTTTCCTATGTAACGAATGGACAAAACGTTCACATTTCCAAGGCCATGAACTGAAAGCACACATAATTGCCTTGTACGTAACCATAGCCTTTTTTTAAATTGTCATAATAGTCTGGACAAGAGTTCATTTTCTATTGTGTTACATCATCCTAACCACAGTTTACTCTTTCTGTTTCTAGTTTCTTACTGGGTTAGAATGAGAACAGAAATGCAAAAAATTTAGATTCTGACTATTAATGTGCCATTTTGAATGAATTACTAAATGTTTCACGATTTTCCTAATATTAAAAAGATAGTACATGCTTGATATATGCAGAAAACTTGCATCATAAATAAACTGAATATATTGAGGATTACTTGTACTGAAATTAAATCCTTTAATCTGTCCTGGAAGATTCAGGGAGTTCAAAGATTCGAAGGTCAAGGAAAATACTCCAGTTCCAGATTAAACCCAGACATTTTGGCACCAAATTGTTTATTACATCTAACTTTTATTATAATGTCCAGCACTACTTCAAATTGTTTTACCATAAAAAATTAACGATAACTTACAATATTCACAACATGTCTAGTCGGTTTTAGTGTTTAATTTTAGATTCTTGTTTTTATTATGCAAGTTATAGATGATTTTGTTAAATGTTCAACACCCATATTATAATTATATTAATACTTCATGTTTTTTAATGGCTTATTTAAGAACTTCTTTAAGATATGGTAAATAAGTACCTCTGGGATTTCAGAAGTCAATAGAACAATAACCAAATAGACATAGCAATAATATTTATATCAACTGAGAATCTTAGTTTTGTGCATATCTTACAGGCGGTTCATATGCCCACCCTTTTTGACATGACAGACATTAATACTGTATTCAAGTTCCAATCTCCACACATCCTAAGAGTTGATGCTAAAGACTGCACGAGTGATCCTCCCTCGTAGCCGAGCTAAATAACGTGGCAAAGGAGGCACGAATACATGATCTTTGATGCAAACCAATAAGGAAAATGACATGGGGTTAGGTCAGGTGACCATAGAGGTCACGGAAGAAGAGTTAACCTGTGAGAGCCATGTTTTCTTTACGATTGTCCCCTCCAGTGACTAAATCTACGGTTATTACCATGGTGCCTATTACAAATACAAATTTCGAGTGGTTCTCTATCCACTACTATGGAATAAGAGTTCACCTATGAAAGCTATATTTCCACTATGTCTGTCACGGTTACTGTTTTAAGGACTGCCAAAACTTCGGGAGACCTGTATAATTTTAATGAAGTTTGCACTATTCGAATTAAAAATATATTGGTGGCGCCAATTGCTTGAAAATTCTAAAACTGAAAGCATCTCTTCAATAATCATGTGGCTTAAATTATGCCAATTTAATTATACATTTATTTTTTATATTAAGTATAAAATCAATGAGGGGGGGGGGGGAAAAAAATAAAATCTTATTTAAATTTTTTTGACTCTAGTATTAGAGATTCAAAACTCACTTGCTACTCATTTGTAGCTTCAATATGTAAATGTACTTTCATTATGACAATCATCAGAGTACTCACGTAATTCTACATTTCCTCATTAGGACCACTGCTTTATTAAAATTATAAGGCCCACTTACATTTTCAAGTGGTTGAAGCTTTTAAGGTACAATCAAGTTATTGAATCCTTAACTGGCATTTATACCAATTCTTTCACATGCTTGCTTTCATCAACAATACTGAATGAAGACTGCCAATTAAAACGTTAAATCAAGTTTAAATCTTGTAATAACTGAATTGGAAATTTTCATTGAATCAAATACATTATTAATCAATAAATAATAAAACAAACATCCAGGCTAACATTGCAACAAAGATTTTATTAATGCAGATACTTCAGTAGTTATACCATCATCAGTAGTCACAGCAGGACAACAAATGACAGCGTGAAGTTAGATCACTCACTGTAATGGTTTAACATACAAAAGCCTTTGTTGCAAATGGCACCTTCACTCTTCTATATTGTTAATATGCAACATGGAACCATTTAATCTCAACAGCTTAATAAATAAACATTTTTTAAAAATTTACCCTTGATAATTAAATTAATAAACATAAAAAGGGTAAATACAATTCTACAAAAAAAGTATGAATGGGGAGTGGGTAATTTAGCCCTCTCGATGATATAGCTGTCAACTTGGCCTGTCAGTACTGGATTAAAAGACTTTTACTATGTATCAAATCAAAGAAAAATGAATATGGATATTTGAAAGTTTTAATATTACTTTGAGATATATGAAACTTTAATATATGAAAGATCTGAATAACTTCCTGAAAACAAACAGGTCTAAAAGTAAAAACACTATTATTCTCGAGTCATATAATAAATTTAAGTGAAAAACGGGAAGAAAAAAAATTTCACAGCCTGTGATCAGACCAAGGACCTTCAGGTTGTCATGCCAATGCACTAACCAGGTCACAGTGGACATGGAAGCATTTTGCTATGTAAAGTCACGTGTTCTTTGGGCTGCTTCAAGCAGGCACACAATTCCAAATTTGGATTAACTCTCCTAAATTGCTTAGTTGGTTAGAGCATTGGCACGATAAGCCGATCCAGGCTATGGAATTTTCTCCTGTGCTAAAGACCACCTGAGCTTAATGATCTCCTTTGCTTGGTCCTGCAGAAATTTGCCTGGTAAATCTGTTAGCATAACTACCATCTGTTTAATGAGACCAGCGATCAGCAGTATTGATTCCCTTTGTATATAAACCTGTATCAAATAGCTTATCTATAACAACCACTTGTACTAATAACATGTCTAAACCTAACTCCGAATTACATTGCGAGACTATTCTCTTTAATCAACCAATGAGAGCCAACAAAGAGATAAAGAAATGCAGCTTTTGGTTCTTTAAGCCTATATAGAGGCTTTTTTTATTGTTTTTAATTATGTTTTGATTTGTTATTTATTTGATTGGACCTGTAAATAACAACCACCTGAGCTTAATATTCACCGGCGCTCTCATGGGTGGCCAACGTAGACAAGTTTCATGAATACTTGTGTGAAATAATAGATATTCAAAATATCCACATTTCAACATGTTGTGAAAATACCATGAATACAATTGCACTAATGATATATGCCACTTTGTCAACATCTGAAAGTTATTAACCAGAATATCCTGCATTTACAGCAGTGGTTGATGACTACATTGATTCAGTGAAAGAATTCAATCATCTAAAATAGAAATTTACAGTCATCTGTAATGTAAACAAAACTAGTGAATTTTTTTATTTTATTTTTTTTTTAATTTCAACTATACTTAACCCAATTGAAATTAAGCTTATACTATTTATTTTTTTTAATTTATGGCAATAATTATAAAAAAAAAATATCAGTCACTAATTCAAACATGTCAGTCAAAGTGTGAAATGCCCACACGGCAATTTTTCAAGCAATTTGTTTAATTTCTTCAATCACTGCAATTTTTATCAATGTTCTAAGGGAAGTCAAGCTACCTCTGCAAAATCAATGATTGTGTTCGACAATTACTTTAAACAAAACAAATTTCTTGATTTGAAATAATTGCCCAGGATCCCATGAAAGCACTGTATTCTTCTCTGTAATTAGATGTCTGCTGTCCATTGTGTGCAGTTAAGCCATCAAACTGTTTTGGAGCCATGTGTTTTGCTTGAATGTTCTTGGCAACAGCATATGATCTTGTTATACAAATTATGCAACCAAACTTTCTTTTTTTAGTCAACATAACGAAAGTTTAATAGTTTTGTCCTAAGTGCAAAGTTTCAACGTAGCAGAGTTCTGCTGCATCAAAAATCATCTTATCAAATAATGGTTAATATTTTATTATTCAAGCTGCATTTTAAAAAAAATGTAATTGCAATGTGAGACTCAAATAACTAAATTCATATCCGTAATAAAAAGTGCAATATAATACAAGCACAGATAGAAAGGCATTGCTTATAAATGATGCAAAATGTATAGAACTTGATGGAAGAGTAGTAAAAACGAATTTGCTTACCCATTTTTTAATCTCTTTGAGTGTAGGAAATGTGTACAGATTCATCATCTCTTACACAAACAACCTTCTAGAGAACTACCACCCCTACCTTTCACCGCTGATCGGTTTCTAAATCTACTCTTATCACGTGAAATAGTTAATACGAACATCAACTGTTAATTCTGACGGGATTACCTTGACAGTTCCTTTACCACGTTTGGTAAAGAAAAATTACCTGGTCATGCAGGCACTGTCAATATTAATACAATAAAAAGAGACTAAATGTAAATAATTACTTCTCCGGCTCGTGGTCATTATTTTGTGGTGAATATCCAGGAGTGATTGTTTACTTTAAAAATTTTATAATTTTATAAAATTCTGAATTAAAAAGGCTCAAGTGCATTTCTACTTGTAAACATTATAGGTTAATTTGACATACTTAACTGGATATATACTCGATAATTTGTAAAATAACCTCTACTTTGGCTATGGTTTTATTTAAGAGGATGGAGCATATATAAACGAGACACTTTCTTCTGCATGCGTAATTTTGAATGAAACCAGTGGATGTGTCTAGAAAAGTGGATGGGGATGTCAGGAATTGAAAGAATCACCAGTAAGCAGTGTAAGACTTGTTCTGAGAAAGAGGTTCAACCTCCAACTGTACAATACATTATAATCAAATTTCTCAATCATGAAGGCATCAAATGGGTGGAAATTTTATGAAAATTGACAGCACAATTTGGGGATCGAACACTGTCAAGGGCTCATGTGTTTGCCTGGCTTAAGATGTTCAAGAAAGGCCGTGGATGGGTAGAAAATGAGAGCCATGATTGTCATCCTCGATGAACATTTTTGCCATTTGTGAGTTTCTTGAAAGGTGTCCCAATATTTTACGGCTTCTGCAACCTACTGAATGATGTTAGGTTAGCTTATTGCAAAGTTGTGACCTACCGATTCACAATGCTATTCTTCTACATGACACTGCTCAGCCCCATACAGAAGCTCTCTCACAAAATTGGAAGAAATGAGATGGACAGTACTTGATCATCCTCGTTATAGAGCTGATCTATCACCCTGCAATTTTCTTCCCTTTCAGCCATTCAAGCAAAAACTAGGAGGCGAACGACAAGGGAATGGAGGGTTTTATGTGTAATTGGCTGCTGACACAACCTTCTTTGTTTTCTGATGATGGTTATCAAAAATCTATCAATATACTGAGATAAATGTGTTTCCAAATCATAATTTACTTAATTATCTCTTAACAGCAAATAAAAAGAAAATTAAAAAAATAAAAATAAAAAAAATAAATATAATAAATAAAAGTCTCGTTTATATGTGATCCATCCTTGTATTTCTCCAAGCAAGCATCTTTTCTTCCCTCAATTTTTTCAACCATCAGGAACAAAATACATAAATGATAAATGATCCTTGATTGGCTAGAACATATTTGAAATTATATCATTAACTATCAAGCCAGTTATCATCTTATTCCAATGGCTCTGTAGAAAGGCAAAACCATCGAAGAAAAACAACCAAGCCATAAGATGCTGAGACCATGAATAAATCGTAAATGTCTTAATGAAAAAAACATTCCATTTGAATGTTTGTCAGAAAATCAATTAGAAAAAACAAAATTTTTAACAAAAAGTGAAGATTCTATTATAAAATGAATATTGGAATGTGGTCAAAAAAAAAAAAAAAAAGAATTCATTAATCAAATGTCAGGTAAAAGGTTAAAGCAAGATTCAGCACTTCCTTATTGAAATCATTAAATTGCAAAAATAGTGTAATCATGCTTCACTAAAATAAACGACCTTTCATTACCTAATGCAATTAACTCACAAATGAAATCCAAACATGATTTCTTTATTGACAGAGTTGGGTCAGTTATTGCTTTGCATAATGCGAAATAATGACCGATCTGGTTATCCAATAACTATATTTATTATGTTGCTTACGCGTTTTGGTTTGCACCATCATCAGAGCAATATTTTATAGAAATAAGGAAACTATATATATGTACATATTTTTGGGAGGGGGAGTTAGTTGGTTAGCCTCGGTTCGAGACCTGCGTTCCTGATTGTTAGCAGTGAGATGGGGAGACGGGATAGGGGATAGCCAGTTGTGTGAATTTAAGTTTGCAACATTTGGGGCTGGAAATATTGATGATACTTAATGACTTTTTATAAGGTTTCGAGTTTGGGGAACGGGGTGCACTTGTATACTTTTTAAAACACGGCGCACTTATATGCGTTGCTCTACGCCACCCTGGCTCCCCAAATTCGAAACCTTATAACAAGTTATTATGCATCATCAATATTTCCAGCTCCAAATGTTGTAAACTTAAATTCACACAACTAGCTATCCCCCATCCCGTCTCCCCATCTCACTGCCAACCCACTGCTAACCAATCAGGAACACAGGTCTCGAACTGAGGCTAACCAGCTAACTCCCCCTCCCAAAAATATGTACATATAAATATAGTTTCCTAATTTCTTGTAAAATCTTGCTCTGATGATGGTGTAAACAGAAACGCATAAGCAACATAATAAATAAAGTTATTCCATAACCGAATCAAGTCATTATTTCTCATGATTTCTTTATACATATAATTTTCTTAAGACTTTGAATTAGCAGTATATTAACACCCGATCAGTAGAGCCAATGAAATTATTTTAGATTAAGGCATAATCTCAAATAACCCAGCATTATAATAAGCTTTGAATTACTTGAAGCTACTATTATGAGCTTTCATTGCTCATCTTGGAAATTTCTCATGTTAATCAGTACACTGTATCTTCGTGTATGAAAAACTATGTGACTGAAAATGGTAATTCTTATTCTGATAGAATGATAATCTCTCGAAGTTGTTTTTTTTTAAGCTCGTCAGAGATCATTCACAAAATACACTCACTAAAATGACAATTTTAACCCCTCCCCCCTCCTCAAATGAACGTAGGTAATGTAATAACACCCTTAAAGGAGTAAATTTTTTTGCATTAAAATGGAGCCATAACTAAGCAGAGGATTATTTTTTTTTTTTAGGATTATATAAGCGAACGTTAATACTTTGATAATCTTCCCCCCCCCCCCCCCTTCCATTTTACCATTCATTTTTGACAGTTTAAAAATTTCCCTCCCCCCAATGCAAACTTATTTTTATGAAAGCTCCTTACCACAACAAAATGTGAGGATATATTAAAGAAAATTTGCCATGATGCTAGATAGGATGTACATCAAGAAGATGATGATGCATTAATGCAGTAACTAACCCTAACTAGGGTTGTGCGATTAATCGAATTTTTGATTAAAAATCGATGCAAGATAATCGATGGTTTGATAAAATTGACTTTCTTTTCAAAAATCCATATCGGCATGTCGGCTCAGGCCACATAATTAAGAAACGTAGATCTAATCTTCAGATTTAGAGAAGTGTCTTCAAACAGCTAGGACGTATGCCTATATTAACTTTCACTTACTCTTTGATGCTCTATCCAAATATAAAGTCAAAATCAAAAAAATTGGCAAAAGAACAACCGACTTCACGAATACAGTAAAAGTGCTTTTAATTAATATCATTCTGGTAATGCAGTACCAAGCATTCTCAACGAGGTTTTTCCTAAATCTCAAATAGGAATTTTATTTGCAAACAACTAATCTATTGAATTAATAGTTTCCTAAACATTGATCATGAAATCGATTATTTTTGAACTTGCATCAAATTCTTTTTAAACATCGATTTTATATGCTATTGCATGACATTACCCCAAACCCAAATGGATTTAATGTCATTTGACTCCTTCTTGTAGAGATTAGTGAAGGAGGCCCCAGGAATTCACAACTATGTAATCATTCCTGTGACACTGTAAAGGACATGGATTTTTGGAGAGATGTGTGGGTGTACACAGGGAGAATATGTGAGGAACTGGGGAAGGGGAGAGAAAAAAAAAAACAAACAAACCCGGGAGCTACTGTCATCCTATTGGCATAAAAATTACTATTATCTGCCACATATTTTTTACATGGTGAATTTCTAAAATGTTCCGCAGGCTTATGAATAATCATGTATTCAGGAAGAAATATGATCCTGAAACCATTCCTCTGAAGATAGGTAACAAAGAACTTTTTCTGCTTGTAATTCAAGGTATCCGTTTTCATTCTTTCTATTCTTCCAAAAATTGCAGAAAATAATATCTTGCCCGTGATAAATAGTTAATGCATTTACATTAACTGCATCCTCTTTAATTCACATTGCTTTAAAAGTCTAATAGCAAGGCTTAATAAAATGTTCTAACAGGATTAGAAACAGCTTATTTATCAAATTGAATTCACTGAACACCATTGAAACCAATTTGTATGATAAGAGCATTAAATAGCTATTAAATATTAAATCATGAAATAATAATTTAATTACATTGGGAATTTGATTAGATCAGTATTTCTCAAAGCGTGTGCCTGGATGCATTGGCACACCCAAGCAATGCTAGGTGTGCTCTATGGCCATTGGCCATTCTAAAAAGCTTTGACCATTTTACTGTTGTACAATATTTGGCATCACGTTTCAGCAAATTAGGATTTTCAATACCTACCAATGTAAGGGTAATAAAAATTAAAAAAAAATGTCCAAAGCATATTTTTTATATACTTTTCTATGTTCACTAAAATATATAGGGTGTTATAAAAATAGTGGGCTGGCTATACGTAGTCTGTTGCTACAACTAAAAATAAGGAAGATAGTTTTATATGAGGGTCACTTACAAAGTCATGGTTACTATATATTATCAGGCAAATGTGTTGTTATACAAAGGGGGGGAAAATAAATAAATAAATAAAAATAGAATAAAAATTCAAATATCATAAAAATGCTAAGCACAATAGTCTTAATGTTGAGAAGGAAAGTGCTAAATCATCAACTCCCCTCTACTCACCCAATCTGTCACCATACAATTTCAACTTGATACAGAGATGCTCCATTACATGGGAGATGCTTCCCTACACAAGAAAACATCACAACACACGTGTGACGCTAGATTACCAGATTGGACAATGGTATTTGTCTAGTTACTCATCGTTGGCAACAAATGGCTGAATGCCTTGGAGATTACTTCAAAGATTCTTAATGTATTAACGTGTGTGCAGACTATTGTGCTCAACATTATTACAGTAGATGAATTTTTTTTTTTTTTTTTTTTTGCTGTGACTTTAAGTGACCCTTGTCTAAAAATTTGTCCTAAAATAATTCCTTGAAGAATTGTAGCCATATGACATTATTCACTTAACATTGTATTATAATGCCTGCTAGATCTTCCGATCTCAACCCTATGTATTTATATGTACAAGGACATCTAAAATTTATTGTTTATTCCACTCCTGTGCATGATATTGAGGAAACAGATGTTATCAAATGAGGAGTGCATAGAATTTTTTTAAGTGTTTGAACCAATCCTAGATCCAACGAGCTCAGCAATGAAAGTAAACGATAGTGAACTGAGTAAACACTAAGTAGATACTTAAATTTTACTAACGAATCACTTTGGGACACATCTTTAAAAAAACTTTTTTTTCCTTATTATTTTGATATCTATGCTACATACAACCAGCCTATTAATGTCTGTTACACCCTGTATATTATAGAAAACAATAGGAAAAACTACTGCATACTTTTTAAGTCTTTTAATAAGTTCTTTTAAGATCCAGACTGCAGAAAGGTTTCATTATTTACGACACTGTGCATAAATGACATCGTTAAATAAAACAACCATTAATCGTAAATGTAATTCACTAACAAGGGAACCCCACATAGCCTAACCGCTTTAACAATGGAGTCTTTCTATGGCTATGTATGCTGAAATTTTTTCGTTTTCGCAGTTTATTTTGAAAAAACACAATTTCGCACTCTCTTATTTTGCAAGCATCTATAGTAGCTTCAGATGAGTAACATATTTCAATTTGGTGGAAATCTGTGACATACATGTTCGAGGGATTCCCTTGTAAGCAAGTTTTAATCTTTTGTATAAGTTTCTTGTTTGAGAGTAAGAAATGATGTTTTTGCTTTCTAGAATACACCCAGTAAGAGGCTACACCTGGAGAAAGGTAGGATGAGAAGACAAAAAAACAATCAACTCCACTTATAAGAGGCCTATCCTATTAAAACTATCAAAGATGAACTGGCTCTTCATTCTTACCATATGATTATTTCCCACCATCTACCACCAAACTACTAAAATTAGCTCACTACTTAGTGACTCAGTATGTACTGGTCAGCAAAATCTTGGGCTCAAAGAATTGCAACATAACAAGCCTCTACTGCATATCATCGTCATTTACAACCATTACCCTATCCAATCTAGGATGAGGTCTCCTCCAAATTTTTTCCATGCAGAAAGTAGGGTAAATTTAATGGAAATTGGCCAATAAGCTGCCAAGCTGGCCAAATGCTTACTGGAGACTGTTAGTAGGGGGTTAGAAAGAACTAACAAGTATCCATGCCATTAGGAGATGGAACTCGAACCTGTAACCTGATGATCAAGACAGCCAAAGAATCTGTGCCCTAGCACTCTCGGCTACTTATAAAAGTCAGGAACAAAAGGAGAATTATTTTGTGCATTCCCAGTTATTTATTGTAAACTTCTTCATAGTCAAATATTGCTTGAACGATTTTTCAGTACAACTTATTTCAAGATGTAAATTATTAACTGCCCAATCGGCCACCTTGATTGCCTAACACGTGTTCCAGGACAGTCTGCCATAACGTAGCAAAACAGAGAGAGAGAACTACCGCACATGCACCAGCAGATTCCGCCATTATGCTTAATTATATATGACAAGTATTGTTTGAGTGACTAAAATAATCTGTAATTCTGGGTTTTTACAATAGGATGTTCATTGATTGGATGAGACAAATTTAAAATGAAGAAACAGAGGAGCTTCATCTTTTCATTGTTGGTCATATTAATTTGCTAAGTGAAATAAACTATGGACCCGTTCGAACGCAGTCATTGGGAGTCACGATTTAGCAACTGTGTCAGATCGCATCACCTAGATCGAGCCCCAAATCGTCTGCATATATCGTAATGTTCCGAGATGAAAAACAAATGGTCAAAAATTGTGATCGCAGTTAATCGAGTTACGTTAGATAGAGCCTCTCCTCACGCATATAATAAAAAGATAACTGTACATTAGAAGATCTACAACTACGGTATTTAGTATTATAAACTACAAAAAAAAACATAACAAAATCATTACAAATAATTGTAGAACATGGAATACATTGAAGAATTAGCAACAAAATAAATGGTTTTGTCATTTATCTTTCGTAATCTGGCTATCGTGCTGGGATGGAAAAACAGACAAAAATTCGAGGGGAAAAAATGAAATCTACGTAAAATTATGAACATACAAGATATTTACATAGATCATAAATGTCGTGAAATGAAAAATAAATCATCAAAATTTATAAGGCGATTCTCTTGGCAAAATTTTTAAAAACTAGAAGTAGAATTTGGGAGCCTTGTGAAAACCGCACAGGAGCAAATTTCGTGTTTCATCGGATGCGTTCGAATGGATCCACAATGTGCACATTTGTCTACTCCGACTGTTTGAAATTGAAAGTTCTACTTAACTGAATAAATTTAACTTGTGTCTGCATTCATGCTTCACAGCAGTTACATAGCTGGAACATTTACAAGATAGATGATTTGGAAATTCAGCTGTTAAACATATACTGTATAGCTATAACTCTTAATTCTATAACGTAAAATTGGTCACACAAACTCCCTAATTACCATTATCTTTAAAGTAAAGGGACAAATTTCATATTAAACAAAGCCAGAAAATTTATGCATGCGCAATTATAAAAAAGTGAATTTTATTAAATCGATGTTAAGACTACGCAAAATTACAAATGCAAAATTACAAATCATAAAGCAATTCATACTGCTCAAAAGATTCAATTCGTGTGAGGTATGCAGTTTACAAAACTAAATTTCTAAATCATCCATCTCTAGTAAATGTTCCCACTATGCTACCACTGTTCTGCAATTTAAATTTATTCGGTTGAGCAAAACTTTCAATGTCAAACAGTCAGAATAGACAAATATGTATTTTAAAAAAATTCAAAAGCAAGACATACAGCTGGCAAGCTAAACCATCCTTCATTTCAAATGACCTGGTTCACCACTATAACTCTCTCACTTTAAAAAATAAAATGTGTGATTCTCTCTTAATTATTTTCTCTCTGTAATTATTGAAGCTTTTTCATGTAATCTGCAAATAATGAGATGATACTACATTCCAAGTATTGTAATGACTATTGTTTACAAATATAGAAAATTTAAGGATAAAAATAAACAGGACTGAAGTTTTTTTGTTTTGTTTTTTTATAGAAAAGAATCAAATAATGAATAATTAAAATAAGTGAATCCCTTTAATAACGTCTTTGAAAATAAAGAGTTCAAAGAATGTCATTATAACGAACAAGGTGATAATAAATGATGAAAGATTGTAATACATTACAACTGCCTGTAATAACTTAAAGTACTGAATTTATCATCTGAATTTAAAGTACCATAACGACAGAGCGAAAAACTCCTCTGAAAAGCTTCTCTAAAACTATTTGTTAATAGGTAACCTTTTAAGGGTAGAAGGCATTTTATACATTCTTCCATCTCATTGTACGTTCTCATTTTCCTTCCAGACAAGAGGGAGAGGGGAGAGAAATTCCTTGGGAGTTAGGTCAAAGTGGTTGCAGGTGTAGAACTTTGATTTCTCCCCTCCCATATTTCTTTTAATTAATGAAATGACCTGAAAAATCGAAAAATTATCACACCGATCTTTTTTTTTTTTTTTTTTAATTATCCTGAAATTATAGGGGGACTAGAGATTAATTTATGTATTGCATATGAAAAAATTTTTAAAATTCTGTATAATCTGATAAATATCTTAGGTACGACTCAAAAAAAATTTAGTGGTTTCTCAAGCATTAATACAAAAGTAAGCTTTCTCAATACTGATGCTGGATACTAATTTCTCATTCATTAATATTTCTTCTACACAATCCAGAAACGATTAACTCTAGTCAAATCTTTCTGGTTTTAAAGCTACGCTATGTGTACATATGATCAATTAGAATACTTAAAAATTGATTAACTATTTCTGTATCTCATGAAGTCATCAAGCCGTCTATCAAAATTTTTCTAAATTAATGATAAGCTAACATCTCAACGATATATCTTCCCTTGTTCAACGAGAAACTCATTTTCAGTGATGGAAAGTCTATGAAACCTCCACAAGATATGTTAAAATACGAAATAAAAAATCAAATTAAATAAAAAGTTCAGGGTCAAAACCTTGTTCATCAGGGCCAAACGCTGTAATTTCCATCAAATTATTTATTGTAGAAAAGTGGCTTTACCAAACTTTGCATTAGAAGACAAATTTTTACATTAACAGTGAAGAGGAAAAAAAAATGAGGATAAAGTATAGAGTGAAGAAAAATCAATAAAGCCTATACAAGATGCATGAAAATATTAAATAAAAAAATCAAATTTACTGTAGAAAAGCCAGAAACAGTGGAATTTTTAATCTTTCCAAGAAATAAGGTGAAATCATTATCCATAAAAAAAAAATTCAGTTTCCGTCTCACAATCATGTTGAAGATATCAATGACTGAATAAAATTCCAAAATTATCACTGATGACGATCTCGAGCAGTGAACTTCAAACTTTTCTTAAAAAAAAAAATAAATTTAAAAAAAATCTACCAAAGAATTTAAATGCATTATAATTCTTATATTTCTCACCTTAATTATAAATATTAAATTAATAACTAAATAATTAATCAATAGTAATCTTGTGAATAACAGTCACTTAGTAAATTTGTTTGTAATGGATGTGAAGGTCAATATTGCTTCAATGAATAAGAAATACACATTCTAGGGTTAGCAATATAACAGATATTTAATGCTGACACATTTCATTATTATGGCAACATTACCGAAGCGCATCAGCATTAAATATTCATTAAATTGTGAACACTAGAACATGTATTTATTAAATTTGTTTAATGGTCTTTATCTACCAACGATTCCATCAAAGTGACTTCGTTATTTACATAATTATTATTTTTCATGTTTTATCTGTAAACAATTTACAGTCTTAAGGATGTCCATCATTGACATGTTCTACACGAGAAACTGAATTTTTCATGAATAACAATTTCATCTTGATATCTCAAAGTAATTAAAAAAAAAAAAAAAAAATCCTGTCTTTTATTTTATTATTTATTTTTATTATTATCATTTTTTCTTTTTTTACATTAAATTTAATTTATTTCATATTTTAATACAGCTTGTTGAAGTTTCATTGCATTTTCATCACACTATATTTTATCCTCAAAGTTTTTCCTACCCTCTATTTTTTATTGTAGAAGCTCATTTTCTTATACAAACTATGAGAAAAACAAAACCATTATTCCGCAATAACAAAATTTAATAAATTCACATTTTGGGGTGCTTGACCACTTCAGTACTTAAAAGTAAATATATTTCCACAATTTCAATTCCCGTTTTGTCCTTT
>JAHWFO010060774.1:2396627-2570240 GCA_023313115.1 Rhysida immarginata
CCCCCCCCCCCCCCCCCCCGTTATGTTTACTTTTATGTACTAAAGAAGCAAATGTTGTTAACATTAAGAGTAATACATACGAGTTTATTAAATTTTGTTTTAGTAGAAGAGTGGTTTTCATTTAGCCTATGTAATCATGGTTTCTAGCTTTTAGTTTTATTCTCTCTGAAATCCCTGCTGGTCATTTTCCTTCTCATAGTAGATATTCCCTTCGTTGTAATCTTTATCATATGAATCTTTGTAAAAGTGATCATTTTTTAAAACTTATTCTTATGAATCACTCTTGTATTTTTTTTAACCTAGTATTTAGACCTTGTTCATTCATCCAGATTGAGAAAGATTTGAGATGTTATACAATAAAAAATTTTAATTCCTTCCATTTCCATTAGAATTTCCTATTCTTGCAACAATGAAAGGCTTGAAAAGCCCAAACCACTATAGCGGCTTGAAACCAATGCATTTTCATAGCAATTGCTTAAAAAAGTTATTTCATATAGAAATTTTTTAAGAAAACAGCTGTCAGGTCTTTAAAGCGACTTAAAAAAATATAAATTGCAGTTTTGTATTTTTATTGAAATAAAAATTTTGTTTAGCCTTATACTAAAAATATTAAGAATTGCACAATACAAAATTAAATTTTTTTAAATCAAAATAAAAGCTTAAAATATTTAAATCAATAATTTTATTAACCAGGTAATTTGTCTGCGTTCAAATCCTAAATATATAAACAAACAAATCACCTTTGAAAAGGTGGAGATGATTTAAAGGCGAAGGGCTGCTGCTTACAACAACTTTAAATGTGGGTGAACAACCTTGTCACTGGTTAAAGGGGAAAGAGCCAAGGGAAATTCTTTTCTCGACAAATAATCGTAATAACTAAGAAATTTCAAAATCCAATAAGGGGAACTGGGAAAGGATAATTGAATGCTTGCAATGAACAAGACACTGATCATTAAGCTCAACCAATTCAAAGAGCTGCCCTTTAAGGATCAGATGGGAAGGGGAGGCAACGAGTGAGGAAACAGATAAGCTGATGTCTGTGTATGCTTCCTGCACATTTGCTATCAATTGACATAAGTTTGGTTTCTTGTATCATCATCTTCTTTGGTTCATACATTTGTTTTTATGTTTGCTGACTCTTGGGTCATACATTTTATTCTTATGCTTGCTTATTAAATAAATAATGAAATAAAATATTTTTCTCATTAGCTGCATTTATCTCTTTTTAATACTTAAAAGGAGCACTAAGTCCTTTTCGTGGACTTGTATGATGTATGAGCAGTCATTACATTATCGGGTAAGATTGCAATCGTCTGCTTCTCATTTCATTCAGTTTTATTTTTGCTTAACAAGCAGTAATCACACAACTTTATTTGGAGAAACCATTTTAAATATACATTATCCGGAATGCTCGGGACTTGGGATAGTTTGAATAAGCAGGTTTTCCTTAATTTAGAGCACTAAGTCTTATAATCAATTGAACTCCTTTACATGATGTATCTCAATCGATACTAAGAATTAGTGTTCCAAATTACAAAAACGCTGCTTATTCTTAATATCCTGAGCATTCTGGATAAAGGGCCGTATACTGTATTACATTATAACTCCGGGGTCGCACCACTATCCACCACTTTCTTGATGTATTGGTTTTTCTTTTGGTAAATGATATTTTAGTATGCCAAGGCTCATACAAATTTACTATTCGTTAATACTTACGGAAAATAAAGATAAAACTTAACGGAATGTTAACACACTACCACATATACTTTCAATATAATTTCTTATACAAATTCCGATTTATCTGTCGCTAAAATGTTGGTTATCCGGACCACTACATTGTAGGCTAACAACTTAAACCAAAGTCTTACACTATAGCAGACTTAAAATGCAAGCTTACAACGAAGCAGTCTATATAACCAACTTTTTAGCGACGGATAAATCAGAATTTCCATAAGAAATTATATTGAAAGTATATGTTGCTAGTGTGTTAACATTTCATTAAGCTTTATCGTTATTTTCCATAAGCATTAACAAATCCTGAATGAGTATGAGCCTTGGTATACTAAATTACACATTTACCAGAATTTTTTCCTATTATCAAACATCGCTCTTGACATAATTTGTTTCGTCATTATTAGACATTTGGCGATTGACATGTGCATCAGTGTTGCCAACTTAACAGATATTCCATTAAATTTAACAGATTTTACACCAGAATTATGCAAAATTGAAATTAGAATTCTTTTGCTTGGTTTAGTGGGAAAAAATATTTTGGGTAAATGACACTGCACTGGTGGCTAAAAACATAATTCCAGACCCAACCCTGTACTGGATAAGTTCACTTTATGTTCTTTAATCTATCCTTTCATTGTCGATGATGTTTGTAATCACCGAATCTATTAGCCTAGCAGAGGATTAGCCTATTGCGGCTAAACTTGGTCACCAAACTCTTAGTAAAGGGACAAACATTCATGCTCGCAACAGGACTTGAACTCGCTGGTCTTGAGAGCCTAAGACCAATGCCTTAGTGCTCTCGGCCATCGAGCTAGCTTTTCTTCAGTAATAGGCAGAAACATAAATATAATAAAAATAAAATTCAATGTATACTACAGAACTGCAATAGTTACACCAATGACTTACCCATTGCTGACTTTAGTTACTACCCATAATTCTACATTGCATAGACCTACCTTTCAGGATCCTCGCCCTCTTTGCCACTCACAGATAGGTTGTCTAACATTGGAGGTGTAATAGTTACAGTGGTCGATCCCACTGCATCGTGTGTAGACTCAGTACTAGTGGAAGATATCGTAATAGTCGATGGCCGACTATTTGGAATATTATACACCTGCTCTTGAGCAGGAATCTGTTGGTTCGACGGTGCCACGTTCGTGGCAGATGGCGGGAGGGTGCCAGAGGCGTTATTGCTTTGACCGACAGGGATGCTAACGTATTCGTACTCCCCGACAGGCTGAGGCATACTATTAGGAAGAAGCTGCTGCTGAGTCGGGGGGATGTTAGGAGCAACCATATTCGGAGGCACATTGCTGGAGCTTGTAGGTTGCACCTGAGAAGTGATTCCTTGGGGCGTTCCCTGAGGCATACCAGGAGCTAGATTTCCACTTGGCTGGACTAAACCCTGTGCACCTGTCGGATGTGTGTGATATTCAGTTGATATTTGTGGAGCTCCTTGTTGATGGAGAGAGTAGTCTCCTTGCGGAGGAGGCATCGATGCCTGATGCAGTGTCGGTGGAGGCGGCATCGAGGCCTGCGATAGAGGCTGCATTCCGCCACCTTGCATGTATTCTGTCGGAGGCATAACAGAAGGGATCGATGCACCCTGCTGATGAACGTTTATGTACTCAGCCGGCGACTGGTGAATATTCACATATTCAGTTTGAAGAGGCATTGATGGTGGAACATTGTACTCGGCTGGCGGCAACTGGGATTGTGCCGGAGTGACATAATCTCCAGGCATCATTCCAGTTGGCATTGCACCCGCTGGCGGATGAACAGAAACATATTCTGCTTGATGAAGCCCTGCACCAGGCATGGGGTGCTGAGGCACTCCGACGTATTCCGTGGGAGGAGGTACTATCGCCTGCGGCGGCATCTGTACCCCTTGATAGTCAGTCTGAGAAAGAGGTGGGTTCCCACCTTGTGGCACATTGTAGAATTCGGTAGGTGGAACAGAATTGCTTTGAGCTGAGAGCGGGACAGGCAAGCTGCCCCCGTGGTGGACAGCCATGTGCTGAGCCGGGATCATCCCTGACTGAACGTTCGTTTGTTGTTGAACTAAACTCTGCGTTTGGTGTTGCGGCACGACCACGGGTGCTGAACCAAGGTTTGTGCCCATCACAGTTTGATTTTGATAATCACCTTGAACTATGACTGATTGAGGTTGTTGTTGATTCGAAAGTAGATTCGTTTGCACATTGTGTTCCATCGAGGTAGGATGATGGGGCTGTTGTTGCTGCTGTTGTTGGTGTTGTTGATGTTGTTGGTGTTGTTGTAGGGGTAACGTGGTCGCATGTTGTTGTTGTTGTTGGTGTTGTTGCTGTTGTTGTTGTTGTTGTTGTTGTTGTTGTAGGGTACCATCTGACTGGTGGTAGAACACCTCTTGACTAATAGGGAATTCTATAAAGGACTCGCCGTATTGCATCGAGCTTGCAGTACTCGAGTTCCCCGACCCGCTCTCCTTTTCGCCAGACTCGTTCTGCGAAGGAGGGGGGTCCGTAAAATCCATACATATCCATCTCCCCCGCTTAAAGGGTTCCGAGCTTTCGATTTTCACAACTCTAAATCTCGTATGCCAGGGGATGGATCGATCGTGATGAGACTCATCAGAATTATTAACAGTACTTACTGGCACTTGCAAATGAGAAGCGTCACCTTGTCCGTTGTTGGGGATCTGGTGCTGCACCGGCGGCGGGTGGATATTCGGCGTCGGCACGGGATCGACTGAACTGCTGAATGCATCCTCGGAAGAGTAATCGTTGTCAACGTCCGTCGTTTTGGAAATATCCAGCAATTCGGAGCTTATATCTTCTGTATGGCTTTCATCCAGATCGTCGGCACTATCGTCACCTCCATCGTTACTGAGTCGCGAGCCAGGAGCAACGGTTACACTCGTAATCTGGAATGAGCTCGTTTTCTTGCGAGGCGCTGGGACTATTCCTTGAGCCTGATTCAAGTGCAAGGACTGCCTCTCCTGCTCCTCCAAACGCATTATGTCCGGAGCTTGTCGGACCAAGCAAGGATTATTCAATGTTTTCTCTGCCATTTTGTCATTCCTAAGTTTGTCAGCCATATTGCCTCTCTATAGATAGCAATGCCGTTCAGTTGGCCCACTGACTTACACCACGATTTGCACGATACGATTTCACCTCACATCGTTACAAAATACATATTTCCCATCCATGATATATTCAGAATCATTTTACTTCAACAATTCTTTTTTACTCTTTTTACTTTGAGTCAGATCAAAGCGACAAATATTATTCGCGGATTTAAAATATTACCTCGTAGGGAAGAGGCAGAACAAGTATGGCTTCCTCCGCGCAAAGCATCGTGGGAAGAAGTTGGGTAAAAAAAAAAAAAAAAAAGCCTCGCACAGCCCCCACGCTCTTATTCGGCCGTAGCCTCTAAACGGGCCTCGTCTGGCCAGCGGAAATTTCCAAATCGCTTTGTACTATAACCACACAATTGCCTTTATCCAATCGTAGATGGAATGCGGCTCTTTAGACACACACATACACAAACACACACATACACACACAAACATATAATAAAAAATAAGAAAAAAAGCGTTTATCTTCTTTTCAATAAACCAAATAGTAAACAATAATAATAATAACATTGTTAAATTGTTTTTCCTCGGCTTAACGTTGTTGGGAATCAATAACAGGAGTAAGTGAATTATTATTATTATTATGATGGTTATAACAATAACAACAGTGTTTATTCTTCTTCTTGCACAAGCAAAAGTTCTCAGATACATTCTTTAAAACATCCATAAACTGTTTTAAGCTAATGCAAACATTTTTAATATTTATTAAGATTTTTAAGCTTTAAATAAAGAAAACCGGTAGAACCTCGATGTAATGAATTGAGTCTAGAGTCATCAATCAAGCTATAATACTACTCAGATACTTTCAATGTATTCCAATAAGCCAATATTATATTATATACGAGTAATAATAATAATAATAATAATAATAATAATAATAATAATAATAATGAATAGTTGATATATCTGAATAAACATTCAAAAAATGTATATATATCGAAGACGCTTAAATTTCTTAATAAAGATCTCAATATTATTGTTATAAAACAGTCGTAATTGATTTCACGTAGTAAACAATAAAACAAAACGTTGCCAAGGTCTATTTTCATTTTATATCTTTTTCTTTCTTTCCCTAATATTCAATGAACACAGGTGCACTTGCATTGTCAATTCCTCTTTAATAGCCCGTGAATAAGAAGCATTGCTTCCTCTATAATTTAATGAAAAAAATATTTTTCTTCTCCTCAGATATTGTTTATGTTATTAAAATTCAAAATCTTTAACACCCCCCCCCCCCCCCGTCCAGTAGTAAAAATAAAATTATTTTTGTTGTTCTGCTAGGAAAACAACGTTTACAGTACTCCATTTGGATGGTGCGTCGATAAATAATTCATCCGAGACGCCCGAATAGTGTAATAAAGAAAGACAAAAGAGATGTCAAAATCAATTCATTGGATCGCACTTCACAATCAATTGTACAAATCGACTTGAGACAGAGGGAAAAGATAAAAGGAAAAAAAAAATGATTAAAGAAATTAAGCTGGATGGGCTCATTAAACACGTGTATTGATTGAGCCCAACCTCATTAGCGCTAAGGATAGGTTTGATTGTCCTGTGTATTAAAATGGATTGAGCAATAAAAAAAACATTAGAAAAAGCTCCTTTTACTATAATAAATTAAATTAAACTTTCTTTTTTTTTCGTTTTATGAACGAGCATTTTATGATGTTTCACCTGCTGAAAGCTGGGAAATGCTTCTGTTACTTCAGAAGATGGAAAATGCATGAACAAATTTATTAAATTAACGTAAAAACACATTTCGCGTTATACAAGGCTTCTATAAATGATTCATTCGGTTTCAAAACACTGTATTTTCCAAATTATTACACAAACAGAGGTAATTGACAATGCAAAAACTAATAAACTCACCAACTTTGATAAATCAGCCAACTACTAATAGAATTCAGTAAACGGATCAATGCTCTGGGGAATTTTCAGAGGAATGTTACAGAATATATGGATTGAACTCCATGAAAAGAACCGTAAACTCACCAAGTTTTCTTCACACTCTACACATTTCTATGTATGCCCTTCTGGTCACACGACATAAGCGGTCATCACAGCAGCACTGATGAGTTCTCGACCTCTAACCAAAGTTGTTCGCTGCCAACTGGCTTATCATGAAGCAAAGTTGGTGAGTTTACGGTTCTTTTCATACACATACAGATATAATTGCTGCATACACATACAAGGACCGTATCTTTTGATTTCGAATAAATTTTACACAAGGCAACGACGAAAAAACTTCTTGTGGTTTTTAATGTGCTGATCCGAATCTGCTTTTAGATTTTTTTTTATCACGTCACGTTTCCAAGTTATACACATAGAGACTGCAATGTTAAAGAAATGGGTGTGAAGAGAAGCGGCTGCATCCATATTTTTGGGCCACAAGGAAATACATCAGACCCAAATCCGGATAATTTTAAATGAAAAACAAGAAATCTGTGGGCGATAGGAAAAAAACTGAGGTCAGATACGGATCCAGCACAAAAAAAGAGCATAAGAATCAGCTCTTAAGGTTAAAGAAAATTAAAAAAAAAAAATTTTGGCCTGTGTTATTTATAGTAGCCCTGTGCCTAGTAGGAGTATTCATAAATTTCTGACATAACCATTTCGATGGATCTTCTTGATTCCTAACACACTCAAGAGCAACTACATCCATGGTAACTTGCCAAAACCTAACAAAACCTATCAAAACCTACTGAAACCTACCAAAATCTAAAAAAACCTACCAAACCTACAAAAACCTAATAAAACCTACCAATACCTATCAAATCTACATAAACCTACTGAAACCCTCCGAAACTTAGAAAAATTCTTGTATTCATTATATGAAGTCATTTTATTTTGCATTATACCTGACATCATTAAGACCTGTAGAGTGCCTAATTAATGAATCCGTCGGATCACCGGATATATATTTCATAATCCTCTCCTATAATATTATTCTTAGGGTACATTTCAAGAACATCATACAAATCTACTTGAAATCAATTAATTGTAACAGGATTATGATGAGGGATTTTAGTATATATAACATAGAGAGCAGTGTAGTTATCGACCTGGCCTAAGCACAAGATCTTTGCTCTAAGGCAAATCTTTGAGAAATTCTGGGAGTATGCAAAAGATGTCTACGCTTTCTTTGTGGACCTCGAAAAAACATATGACACGAGTTCCTCGGCAGAAACTCTGAAGAGTAGGCAATCAAGTGTTTGCCTTGAAATTTGCTTCTGTTTCCCTTCCAACGAGGATTGACACCAGCTTGAGCATGCGTGTTTCGTGTTTCGTGTTTTTAAGGGCTTAAATCACAGATTAATACACAGATGGTCAACTCAGCAAAATTCATGTGACTAAATGTCCTGCAGCGCATCAGTATATGATATTTTATTTTTGTTTCTTTTTTCTGAGTCTTCTTAAGTAGAAGTCTTTTTCCAAGATTCTAAGTGCACATTTGGATAAGTGTCTCGCACTTTGATAATCAAATCCATTTAAAATCCTGTCAAATAGACTTAATACCAATGTCTCAGTTATTAAGGCCAGCGGTTTTTGTTATACTGTTTTCAAGTGGGCCCAACAGTCCCTAGCCACCAGTGATTTAAATGTAGAATTAGTAAAATAGGGGTTTGTTGTTGTCGTTAGCATAAAATGAAAAGAAATTTTAATCATCAAATTTGTTGTTGTTATTTTTTATTAATTTAATTTTATTTTAAGAGTTTATTATTGATTATGTTATTATCCAATAGCCAACAATCTACCTTTAAGACATTTTGTATAAGTTAGTTACTAAAGGAAAAAGGATCATCAAACAAAAACGATAGTTAAAAATATGAAAATGAGTAATGATGCTAAGCTCTAATTTTTATAGAAACTATATAAACAGGATTCAAACAGAATTTTATTTTAGAATACAAAGAACCAAAACCAACGATAAATAAAAAATAACATTTTAAAACCTTTCAGAAATTTGAGAATATAGAAGGAATTTAGTTTCAAAATATCTCATTACAAGCAAGTTATTACTTTCCACATAACTCATTATCCTATAACCTGCTTAATTTTCACGAATTTTGTTTCACATTGTTGCAAATATACATTTAAAAAGCCAGAAACCAAGAAATTGTAAAGCTAAGCAGAAAATCAATTGGGTTTTAGTTACAAATTCCAAATGATATAAATGATTTATGAAATTCCAGAGAGTAAAATAATCTTAAGAAGGAAAACACTTATGTTCCAGCAAGATAATATTGAAAGAAAACAGATAACAGAAGTTCGGAGTCAGGTTCTATTTTAAGATGAAACTGAAGAAAATAAATTTCAGGCGTTTTGAATACAACACCATTCGCGTTATCATATACTCAGAAACTGATGATTCACCTTCAAAAAAGACTGTCATGAATTCCAATTATTTAAGAGAAAATGTAAAGAAATTAAAGAGAATAAAAGCCCATTAAATGCACTGATGAAAAGCTAAGGAAGTGAAAAGTTCACCAAATGCTAACCTTAATTCTCTTTTGATAAAGAAAAGTAAAACATAACTAAACGCAGTTTCAATTGGAAGACATTCCAGCTTATTTTAGATATATATTCTACATGTAATAAGCAGACAATGGAATTAAAATCATTAAACGTCAGTTCTTTTTACTTTTATTCCTTACCTTTCTATAAAAAAGTAGCTTTAGTAACTTTTATATTTTAAAATTTATCTTTCAAATGTAATTTTTTTTTTAAAAAAAAAGATAGGACATCAGGTAGATGAACATTTAACATTTTTTGGAAACCATTCAATGAAATATTGTATAAGACCTTTTTAATGACTCCATTTCTTATACAATATGAATTCAATGGCATACAACTTTTTATCATTATAGTAGAATGATATAATTTAAATAAATATTTCTTAAAACTTACCCCATTCATCATTTATCTCAACACAATTAACCACTGAATTGAAAAATTAGTTTTCTTACGAAAATATAAATTTATTTCTAAAATTTCTCTTCAAATCCATCAAACAAGCTTTCATGTCAGAAAATTTAAAAATTTCTAAATTAAAAAGCAAACTAAAATAGATAGTTAACAAGAAATTATATTAATTAGATCAAAGTTGGAATCGTTCTAAACCGTCAGTGACATCTTACCATCTTCTTGCAACAGAAATTATTAAAAATATAAACATAATTTCAAAAAACTTGACTTCCAATTTTATAAACTTATCACAGATAATGCCTACTATTTTAAGCATAAAGCTCTATTATCTTAATATAATTTTTTTTTAATTTTTTATCATCGCACCAAACAGAAAACATTTCCTGTAGTCTTAAATTTTATACTGGTAGATCAAAATGTTTTAATAATACTATATTCTGGATTTATACTTCAGATTGAATTTATGCTTACTTATATAAATAAATTAAACACAATCATCAATATTAGCTTATCTCAGAAAGTTAAAAATAATTTAGTGTTGGTTCAGATAACAGTATGGAACAAAAAATTATCTACGAAATGAACAGTCTGTATGAAAATATGTTTATTAAATATGGCATTTTATTAAATATTCTGTAGAAAAATGATTGAAAAGGACTCCACAGTGTTTTGTTCATCACAGTTCGAAATGTGTATCTTGGTATCATATGCTGCATTCATCTGATTTTTCTGCAAAATGAAACCAAAGCTCCTAAACTGATCCTCGATAATAACCACTCCTATACTTGGGTCTTTTATCAAATGAAGATCAAATGTTATTTTTAATAATGTTTTGAGTTTATTTATTTGTTACAGACAATATTTATGTGCAAGTTTTACTAGAATAGTAACTACAAATATCATTTTAATTCTTTTAAATTGGGAAAAACATTTGCTTGCTCTCTCCACCTTGCAATTATAATTAGCTTTTGCAAACTTTTCTCTACACTTAAAACTTAATAACTTTAAATATAACATTCTTTTAAGCAATTTTAAAATAATTTTTACAATTTTTTTAATTTACTATGGTATCTGATTAAAAATTTACATAGTTTTCATAGTATATGTGAATAATGAAATTAGAAATAAAATTGAGTAATAAATATAAATCTCTAATTCTGTAACAAGAATTTCAAAAATTATGGAGAAATTATCTCAATGATGAATGAGTTAGTCAATAAAAAAATCTGATTGATAAAACCGTAGTAAAAAGCGCGTTCGAAATCTTTGTTGCTTTATTGTTTAATTAAAAAAAGAAAAAAAAAAAGAAAAATACGATTCTTTAAGAATTTTATTTATTTTTCGATAATAAGTATTAGTTATCTTAGAAGTATTATTATTAGGTTAGGTTAGAAAGGTTCTAATAATATTAAATTTAACCTCATAAAATATCAATAGAAAATAATAATAAAAAAAAAAAAACCAATAGATAAACAATTAATCATCGTATACATGTAGTCTATAAAGGGTGTTTCTGAATGGTATGTACAAACTTTCAGGATATGTTCCAGGGAACAAAACAAGCAGTTGTAAACCGAGTGATTTATTTCTATGTTTTAACAAAACAATGCGCTTGTTTTCAAAGGTAAATGTGATAACAAAGGTATAACAAGCAGCAGCGTAGCAAAATTGTAATGGGTCATGGTTGACAGCCAGGCCTCCTGACCCCATCCAAAACTAGAAATCCTGGTTCGACTGAGCCACTTAGAACTATGGTAGCTACTCCCCTGATAACAAGGCAAATGCAATAGCAAAGACTCAAAATGGCTCCGATTCTTTGAATTGTCGTAACTCTTCTTCTACTACAGGGCACCTTCAAACCGTTAAAACTCTAGAAAGAAGCATTTTCGACCCCATGTTCATATAGCATTTTATGTTTTTTTTGATCTCTGGAACATATTCTGTTTGTACAGACCATTCAGAAACACCCTGTATAATCTTAATTTAAAATCAATATGAAGATGGTTCTTGGTGTCTTCAAATGGTGCAAGTTAAAAATACATCTTTTGTATAAGTTATAGGAAATATTTATGATTTTCGTTTGTGAAGTAAAACATGCAGCAAAATGGTGTTCGAATGGAATAAAGTTCTTTTCAAAATTTTGTGGACAAAATTGGTTGTTTCCCATTTTTGTCGACAAGAGGTTGGGTTTTTTCCCTTATTATTGCTATTATTCACAGTCTTTCGGTGTTTCCACAAAAAGAACCAATCGACAACACACTTTGAACTTTAATGATGCAAGGATTAACATCAATAGAACAAACAATTGTAAAAAATAGGGGACTTTTTAATATATTAATATACCCTAGATATACCTCTGATTAAATAAATTTAAAATCTGAAAAGATTACAAAAATAACTTTGTCGTTTAATACATTGAGAAATCGATCTTCACATAAAAACTGACTCGTTCGCGATAAGCACAGATTTTCATTGCTTCTCATCTGAATATAAGCAAATAAATCTCTGTTATGAATAAAATCTGTAATCTCATGCTCTTATATGTTTAAATGTTCATCTAGTAAGTGTTTCTTGTTATATAAATACACATATTTAAAGTGTTTTTCAGTAGTAAATAGCGTTGTGGTAGCTTGAGACACACAATGAATCTATTGAACTTCGCATGACTGATTGTTAGGAAAAAACGACATAAGAGAAAAACAAATTTTTATTACTGCGAAGCAAAGACAGCCACACTAGAGAGTCTGTTTTATACTTTAATAAATCATTGTTCTGGTAAAAGGGATAACATTACGACCCATTTATATGAATTAGGACAACGAGAAAAACTTGATTCAAATACATGGTGATGAAAGAACATGGTTCGAACCTCCAGTCTACTTTCGTCATAACTATAATAAAATTCTATGGAAAAGAATGCTGATACGAAAACAAAATTGCAATTATAATAAATTTTAATCCCTGCTTCTCCGACATTTTTATTTCTATTCCATGACAAGCTTAACGTATGAGATTTTGGAAAAATCATTTATGTGATTTGATAGATGAAATTAAAATTGAAATTATTATTTTGCATGATTTAAGATCGCTTATTATTGGTATATGTTGCTGCTAAAGCTAAATTTATCGTGTTTAATTAAATGTTACGTAAAAAAGCGAAGTTCTTATTAAACTACGTAATAATCTCTCTACATAACTGTTCGATTTCAATGATAAAAATGATTAAAAAATTATTTTGTCCTATTAAAATATTGATTAGAAAATGCTTGTTTAGGATTATTTTATTGTAATATATTTTAAAATATTCCAAGATGCTAATATTAATGTATTTGTTGGAAAGTCAACTTAATGGAAAAGAAATCAATATCCTGAGGAGTCCAAAAAAAAAAACTGCATAGGCTTGTGGGTTCTATAAGGTAAATTAATTTTTAATTAATAAAAACACTTAATAGATAATAATGAGATATTAAATAGATAATAGAAGGTTAAAGTCAAATTCTGTTTGAAAATATCATGAGAAACAAAACTCTTTGAATTCTTCCCACTTACGAGTACACTGAAGAGATTGCTATAAGCTTTCCCAGAAAAATTGCTCAATTCTATTTATACTTATATAATGTATAAGAATATGCGCAGGCTCCATTCTAAAAGTTTATTGTATTGGATATATAATGTCGCTAGTAAATTAAAGAAAGAAAAAAGCATAAGGAAATGTAGGGTTTGACAATGTTAATCTCGGCTGCGTTGATAAAGAAGAAAAATGACACAAACACATGACAGAATTATTATCAGCAGCCTTTCCAATTGGAAGATGTCCTCAATCAATCCTGTAGAAAAGTAAATAAAAGGACGGAACAGTGACTGAATGAAACCCAATGTTAATCAATTAGATCTTGCTTGAGTTGTTACCAAGTAGAATCGTTCGCCATGAATGTCCTTCTGCTTTCATTCCTTGCTTTCCTGTTAACGGTGGGATACATTGAGTAAGTTCTTATTAAAAATTTTTGATTTTACTTTTCAGATAGCGATAGCACTTCAAAATTCTATATAGATCACGTTTAAAATTTAAAAATTGAATTTTTTTTTTTTTGGTTGGTGGCTTTGAATCCATATGCTTTTGAAAAGCTTTAATGGCTTGGGATTGAGCGTCGATAATAATAACTATTTTGGCCAACTTATTAAATAAATGATTTCTAAAAAAAAGAATTTACTATTTTATAGTAGATATTTTTTTAGAATGTCTGCAAATCGCAATGCCTGTTCCTTACAACCCAGATTTTGGAAATATAGCTCACAAAATACAAAATAGTTATATAATCATTTTTATAATTTTTTATCAAATATATAAGCAGTTCAAGAAGAGCATTTCTAAAGAAAATAATATTCATGCATAAAGTATTGGTACAAACTCCGTTTGTTTCTCAAATCTATGCGTCTATCTGTTACCATATTTCAAAGCCTTTCGCTTTTATTTGAATCTTTCCTCCTCATACCATTACCAACATAACTATTATTTATTGTATTCCAGGGTTTTGTGTCTCGTCCTTCTCTCATACATATTCGTCAACATATCTAAGAGAATAGCTATGGTAATGCGTTGCTTTATATTACAAAAAGTAGAGTGTCCAGTCCGGCTAAAGTGATATTGGATAGAGAAAACAGAGCATGCGGCGATCGTATTAGCTATTTATGACTGTGCAACTTGGAGTTAGAATAAGCAGCCAGGAATAATATAAACGGTTCCAGTTGTGGTGCTGGGAGCGACTGCTATGCATCCCATGGACAGCGAGCATTACCAAAAAGGACGTTCTAGACAGAGTTAAAGTCTCTCAAAAAGCCAAGGCAATCAGACAAAAGATGTCTTATTTTGGACGTGTTAAGAGAACTCATTGGAGGTTCGAAAAAACTATTTTGATGGGAATAGCTCAGCGAAAACAAAGAAAGAGGACGTCCAAGGACTCGCTGGCTCGACACTATCAAAATCGATACTGAAAGACTATGGAGATCATTGACCGAGAGTCGAATGCGACTGAACGGCTAGACGATGATGATAATGAATTTATAGCAAAAGTTCAGAGAAAGGATAAAAGAAGATCGCTGTTTGACTGTGAGGATGATCGCAAAGAAGTTTGTTGTTAATTGGCAGATGATTCGTCAAATTTTAGTGGAAGACTTGGGCAAGAAATAAAATCGCTTGTCGATTTGTAACAAAAATTTTAGTCGGCTTGCTGGGATTTAGTTTTACAGGATTTTTTTTTGGCCCAGAAATAAGCGTATCTGCTTAATCATCTCCCCTACTTCCGAGATTTGCCCCCTTACGATCATTTTCTGTTACCAAAACTAAAGTTATTGTTGAAAGGCCCTTTTTTGATGATATACGAATTCTGTGCAGCACACTTTTAAGTGGTAGAGGATCTGATTTTAAATATATATTGCCAATAAACTGGGGGTCACAAATGAATCCTTGATTGTCAAACATCATACATACAACGATTGTCTGAGATTTCCTCCTAATATTGTCTCTCTCGATAATGCATTTCCAGAAAACGGAGAAATTAGTAAACATGATACTGATGGTCACAACGTTTTTCATGTGTTCACGCTGTTGACCACGAGCCTAAACCCTTTAGATTTTTTCTTTTGGGGACATATGAAGAATATGGCGTGCCATATTAAAAACTCAGAGTCTGTATGCGCTATTGATAACAATAATAATTTATTCTTTCAGCTTAGCAATCTATAGCCTAAATGAACACGTTTCATAACATTTTATTATTACTGATGAAAGATACTCCTGTGGATTCGGAAGAGGAGCTACAAGTGCGAATTGTGGCTGCAAGTGACTATGTGAATCCCACCGCAGGGATTTTTTTGGCCATGTCAGAAATTCAGTGATAAGATGCTGTGAGGCATGCATTGCTGCTCATGGTCGGCAGTTTGAATATTTTGTAATTTTACAAAAATGTAGTATTTGGTTATTACTGTAAAAACGTTGTGGTCATCCGTATCAAGTTTTCTAAACTCTCCAATTTCTCCTTTTGTTTAGTTTTCTGTTTTTCTCATTGTTTAATTGTCGGAATTAGGCGGCTATTTGGAGCTCCTTATGGTAATATTCTGCATTCGCATTTTCCCCTTGTTTACTATTGATGTCTTATCTTAGAAATCAATATGGTATTTGCTTTGGCTTAGATAATGCTATAAGTACTTAAAACTGAGATAGCAAGTTGCTATTAAAAAAAAACCCTACCGAAATGGTATTTTAACAATAATCAGCTAAGAATTATTATCTCGATATCAAAAGCTGTAGATATTTTATTTATTTTTTACGTAAATATTAAGAGTAGATTGTTAAATGTTTTTTTTTTCCTTATTAAATTGTATTTTTAAATGTATCACAGGGCACAGCCAGCTGTTTGCTCATGTAATCTATATATCGTCACCAAAGGTACTAGTGATAGCCTTTATAGGATATATGCGCCATGGAGGGGTGAATGCAGCGATCCGACTGCAGATGAAGACTGCTCAAAAGCGTGTTTTGAATATGTAAGTAACTATATTACCTATTATCTTTTTACTTATCCTAACACGATGTAAGATTCTTTGAAAAACAGTTCCTTATTTTCACACAAACTAATAGCTCAAGGAAAAAAATTCTCATGAAGACAGCTGCTAAAAATTGATTTTTTGCTATAAAATACAAACGACTGCTTTAGAGCGTAATTACCTTCATATTAATTATAATTTATAACAAAACGATTATCTACAATGCTTGATAAAAGCTGCAAATGGGTTCTGAAGAAGAACAACTACCCAACAACTTATGTTTAAATTGCATTTCATAAAGGAGATTCCAGTGATAAAAAGGAGACGTTTCTACAAATAAAGATGAGTCAGTTGTTTGTCTCACTGTCATCGTTAAAGAATGCGGCTTTTTTGCACATTTTCCCCCTTCTTGCTTTTTTTTTAACGCCTACAATTTTTTTTTAGAATTCTTTTCTGTATTTTTAGGCTAGCTCCATGACGAACGAAGGCGATCTGAACTCCCGCCCGATGGGATCTTCGGGCCCAACACTCGGCGACTTGGCTTGCCAGTATATCGGCGAAGACTTGCCCCTGACAACGTTTGAGTATACGTCGAAAGTTTGTTCAAATGCAGAGACGAACCCCGAACGTCTTCCTACCAAACAGGCTTTCTGTTGCAAAGACGGCAAGTGGCCGAATGGAGATTGCTAAATCTGAATAAATAGATTTATTAATTAATTAACTGAATGTTCCAAAATGTGCTCTATTTGTCAATTTCTAATTAAAAATAAATAAAATCGCCATAAGAATCGCTAGATCCTAATCATTATTTATAGATTCAACAAACTTGATATAAAAATTCAAATTTCCAAAAAACTCGTATAACTCAAACTAAACTATGATAATTCAGATTCATTAGAAAACGAGCTTTGTTGTATTTTAATATAAATTGCCAAATTTCCTATTAAACATTAAATCACTAAATTCAACTGGCGAATTTTGATTTTAAATTGTAACTTTTGTAGAAATAAAAGAACTGTTTCTTTGCAATGAAAATTCCCATTTTTTTTTCTTACCACACACACACACACACACACACACACTAGCCAGAAATAACATATGTCTGATATTTTATTGGACCTCCTTTGGCCCGATTTACATATACAGACAAAGGTGTTAAATCACTTGCAAATCAATGGACATTCATCATATATTCCTTAGTTCTCTTATAGCAGATTTGTCGGAAGAGAATCTTGGGGGTCATCCATAAAATACGTACGCAATAAGGGGGAGGGAGAATATTGTCTAGCCTGGCAATGTGTGACGGGGAGGGAGGGGGGGGGGGTGAGACCAAACGTGACGTCACATAAATACAGAGATTTTATTTTATTATTTTTAATAGCAACCAATGTTTCCGCTTTTACGTCATGTACGTTAACTGACCAAAATTAAAATAAAGTCGCGCAGTTCAATATTAAGTTTGGCAGCCTTTTCTTCTCTACGTGCAATTTCGTTCAGTGATCCAGTATTTTTCGCCCAAATTTTGCAGTGATGCGGAGAGAATGAAGCCTCTCTGTATGCTCTTTTCTATAGGATTAATATCAGGACTCTGTGGGCGCCAGTTAATATGTTGAAATAACTGATCATAAGACCAGAACCAGTTAGTTACAATTCGAGCTCAGTGAATCCTGGTGTTGTTGTCCCGGAATATTTTAGTGCCATCAAGTAAGAAGATACGGTTGCTGTAATCAGTTTGGCGAAAGACGAAAGTTGGTGAAAAATGCAATGCATGGACATGTTTGTCCGACTGCATTCACACCAGCGAACATCCAATTTCATGCAAATTACTTAGGGTGCCCTACGCAACGCCATTCGCGAGAAAAGACCCGGGATGTTGTTCTCAAATGTCATTCTTCTCCAAAGATAATCCTCGGCTTCACACAGCGAATTTGATAGCAGAAACTCTTTGCCAAAATGGGCTGGGAATGTTTCCCCATACCTCTTACAGTCCAGACTTGGCTCACATTGAAATCAGTTATTTGGGCCACTTATAAAATATCTGAAGTTCCAGACAGATGAATCGCCGTTCCCACAGCTACAGAGACACTGCTCACTACAATGTGAAGTTTCAGCAGCTGGTTTTGTACTCTGTGGATGGCAGGTGTAGCTTCTCCGCACGTCACCTGCCATCCACAGAGTAGAAAAACCAGCTGCTGAAACTTCTAATTTCACTGCGGATATCTCATAAACGGTTCGTTATCCGAACGATGTTCATATGAACTTTTGTTTTCATCTCGCTGTGGGGAACCACCACCAGATGTTTGTGACAGGGTTTATGAAACAAAATGAAACACCCTGTATACAAAATGAAGCGGTACCACTTCTGGCACATTTTTGTATATCCACCAATCAGAGCCCCATAACTGATTTGTGGATATGGACCTTTCTATGGGAAAAATTAACCAAATATCTTTGAAGAAAAAGAATAAGGATCATACAATTGATACGGTAGAATGTTTATTTTGCCTTACGCGTTTCGGTGTTACACCATCTTCGGAGCGAAAATGGCATTTTCTTCTTTTTATGGTTGAGCATGAAGCGGTTGTTGTGTTTCGTTCTGAAGGCGGCTTTTGTTCTTGGAAGATCTTCGCAAGCTTGTACGTTTCAGGTCCGTTTTCGTCTCGGGTTGCTGAAAAAACGTCCGGGAATGGTCAAGAGAAAAGTACTCTTTCACCACATGACAATGAAACCGCTCATTCAAAGTGATCGAGGCTATGAACGGTTATTCTGGGAACTCGAAGAAAGTCACTATTGGGAGAGAATTAAGAAGCTGGAGAAACGTTGGATCAAGTACATTGGTATATGCTGCAAAATAAAATAAAATAATTTGATATATTTTTATTTTCCTTGTCATTTCAGAATTTTTCAGTCTACCTCGCAGTAATACTAGTTTGGAGTGATTACGTCATTATGCTTGTGTATTAGCTATATGTTGAGATGTATGATAATGGCTATCTGATTATATTATCGTAAATAGTATATTTATATAAGCACTTTGTAACCCGATATGAAGTACTGGATGATTTCCCTATGATATGGATTTTTCTGTTGGTCCAAGTCGAATCCTTGATAAAGCTTTTTCTGTCTTTTTGTGTTAATAACGTGTTCTTCTCCAGCTCCTTCAATTCCTCCAGAAAGATTCTCTTCACTCAACCAGAAATTCAACGCTTTTCTATTGGTATGAGGCTGCTTGCGGTCAAAAAGATGTCTATCATGGACTTCCTCTCCAATCCAAGTTGTAGAAACGCTGTGTCTATTCTGTATGTATATTATATAAGCCTTTATCCAATTGTAATGTTTGCTGTTTAGAATAAAAGAATTCGTTGACTCACTAAACCTGTTGGTAATGCAAACTGATTATGTCAATAAGATCTCTGCTTCCCTCTGAACGAGGAAAGGTGAGCCTTTCATCTGCCGAGTGTGGGTGGTGTGCTGTTTGTGAGCAGCTTTCCTGTTTTGCTTTCAAATAAATCAAGGTCTGTTTGCATCCACTACATGACTCCAAAAGAATAGAGTAGTAATGAGATGATAAATTGATAGCTTTGGTTAAATTTTTGTAATTTTAAAGTACGTTTAAAAGAAGATACTGTTCTTATGTACTAGGTAATTTTAAACTTCATCATCTTCCATAGCTTACTGCTCTTCCATGTTTTATAGTAAACAGTTTTGAAGTATCTTTCATCAGTTAATTCTGGACTGAAGTGATTTCTCGCCATTGAATCGGAATACCGATAATCCGTACCTTAAATTTGTCTAATCCATTCCCTTTAACGCTTAAAAGGAAATTAAGTAGACAAGTTCTTAAAATAGCTTTAATTCATTCTCAACACAATGGAAAAGACAAGTGGGTGGACGTGCAGACTGTATTAACCGAAGCAAAAACAACGATGGCGGGGGCGGAAAACTCGGTTTCCCGGAAGAAAGCTTGTTTACGTATCCTTGAGTCATCATTACATATGGTTGTTGAACTTCTTTTTATTGTTATCTGTACAACGGAATAGAATGATCCATGAATGAATGAATGACGTAAACATCCCTGCTGACAGAGATACAGTCTGTCGTTTTTACGAAGATACCTGTTAAACATTTATGACTCTTTGTTTATTCCTATGCAGGAACATCTTGTCGTGAAAAGAATGCTGCTGGATGCTTTGACATTTATTACGGGAATACCAATTTTGTTTTATAAGACTTACTCTACTTTTACATGTGTAAATATTGTTCTCATTCAGTTCGTTTGACCATTGTTACATTACATTCACTTTTTATTTCATTCAAATTGTCGCGCCCGCTGGGACCTAACTCGTCGGTCAGTCCATACTGGTCCCAGCTGGGCGTATTTGTAATTTAACCTGATTAAATAAATAAATAAATAAATAAATAAATAAATAAATAAATATTCATTTTATCCATAGTTATTTCTTCCCAGAATCGTTTCGTTAGTCAGTCGACTATCTATAATCGTTTATTAGATCATCATACCATTCATCTCATCTCAAAATAATTTGATTGACATTACCATTCCTATTCTTCTGGAAGTGTATGCTACCTTTGAAAAAGACTATTTCTATTTCAAACAGGAAGGCTTTCTTGTCCTAGTTACTAAAGTCTAAATATTTTAAGATATTTTAAGTAGAAAAGAGGAATAGATTATATTATTAGATTAAATAGAAATCTCCTTTATAAATTATAATAGAAAAGTAGATAAAATAAAATTAATTAAAATAATATACAGTTCACTAATTATTGAGATGTGGTTCAGTTATTGGAAGAGATGAATTTTTCGCAGAAAGAATTAGCTTGTAGAAGAAAATTGAAGATGTTGAAGAAATTGAAGAAATGTATAATTTTGAAGTTTCTTGAAGTATCTTGAAGAAGTGAAGTCCAAGTAAAATAAAATAAAAGTTCAAAAAATTTATTATTTTATTAAAAAATTGAAAAAAAAAATTGGAATTGTTGATTTTTTCTTTCTGAAATAAAACATAAAAGAGACTAAAACACTACTTAAGATAAAATAACCCTGCCGTTTCATGTACGTATTAGAATAGGAATGAATCTTATCTTAAATCCTTGCCATTTTTTTTTAAAAAAATATCAAACTAAATATAGATATCAACTATGACTATCAAAATAAAAAAAAATTATTATAAATAATTGACATATCTATTTTAAGAAGAATAAGTTCATTAAAAATCTGATCTGAAACGGCCTAGAAATATTCAAAATATTCAAATCTGGAAATTTTCTAATTTGAGATTGTGTTTAATTTTTGCTTGATGTCTAGTTCCCTCATAAGGAAACAATACATGGGTGCACAAGAGATTTTGATGAAATTTGGGTATGTATTGTATAGTTTATGATGCACATAATGCAAAAGAGAAATTTTCCAAAAATGTTTATTGTTGAAGAGATATTGAGAGGTATTGTTGTTAAAATTGCATATTTTAGAGCTTATTTAGGATTTTTTTTATTTTTACATGAAAGGTGTCAAAGTTTGTAGTATGAGAGATGTAGTGCACAGGATAAATTTTAACCATTACTTTTTAATGAGTCTTTGTTGACCAGTGAAAGACTGAATATTAACAATTATTGAATGCCAAATTTTGAGGCTTGAAAAAACATTCAAAACAAAATTTAAAGGAAGTAAATATCACAAGTGGAAAAATGAAGTTTTTAAAACTTCTAAAAGTCTACTTTATAAATGCACCTTATGTTTTATTATACTACATATACCATGTGATGAGTTAAAGTAAGTATTCAATGGCCTTATTTATATTTTATCAAATACAAAATACTTTTTATTGTTATTTTCTTTATGAAATTATAAAAAAATAACAAAAACCCCAATAAAAAATCTTAAATAAGCACCATGATATGCAATTTTAACAACAATACCCCACAATATCTTTTCAACAATACACATTTTGGAAAATTTCTCTTGTATTGAATTATGTGCATCATAAACTACACCGAAGAGCCAAAACATTATGACCATCACCGCATTGGTGAATGAACTCGTCTAGATCACATGGAGGGCACGTAATTAAGTGGGAATGGTATTTAACTGCTGTTGGAGAAGGTAAGGAATCAGTCTTGCACTTAATTTTGCGAGTGATGGGAAAGGTTGCTGATCTAAGCGAATTTGATAGAGGGCCCGAAGACTGGTAGGTTGTTCATGATCTGCCGTTGTTAGTATTTATGCAAAGTGGATAAATGACGGTGAAGCCAGCATTAGACGCCAAGGTGTTGGACGCCCACACGTCATCAAAGAAAAAGGGCGTCGGAGACTGTTCCGCTTGGTAAAGCAAGATCGGCGCCAGACAGTGGCTCAGACAGCCCAATACAATGCAGGTCCAAGTGCAAGTGTTTCGGAACACAGTTTAGTAGACACTGTTGGATAACTCGTGTGCCTCTGTTGACTAAGCGTCATTGTCAACTACGTCTACAGTGGGCCCGGGAATATCGAGACTGGACCATGGAAGAGAGTTGCCTGCTCGGATGAATCACGATTTCTTATTCATCACGTCGATGGTCGTGTCAGGGTGGGGAGCCAACTGTTCCCCCCCCCCCCCCTCTATGCAGCAGGTCATACACAGGCTGGTGGCAGCGGTATGATGCTTTGGGGGATTTTCTTATGGGCGGCTCTGGGACCCGTAGTTGTGGTAGAACGGACCATGAAAGCTGCGGACTATCTGAACATCATTGCGGACCAGTTGCACCTTACTTGGCGTCGGTCTTCCCAACTGGAAATGGAATCTTCCAACAGGACAGCGCCCCATGTCACAAGGCTCGAATTGTGTTGGAGTGGTTCGAGGAGCATAAGGATGAATTCTAATAAATGTCCTGGCCACCTAACTCGCCGGATCCTAATCGGAAAGAGCACGTTTGGGATGTCATGGAGCAGCAGCTCATATCTCAAACATCATTATATCGGAATATCTCGACTTTGCGTGACTGCTGCTTAGACATTCCAGTCATCTACCAAGAACTAGGGAAAAGATTCTACTAAATCTCTTCCTTTGGAAAACATTGGGGGAGGCGTATGTCCCGCAGTGGACTGAGACAAGCTGAGAAGAAGAAGAAGAAAATGACAAGAAAAGCCTGTGAAGAGACCTCCATCTATAATTTTATATTTATTCATTGTTAATTCGACCTAAAGTAATATTTAAAAAAAATGCAGACTATTTTCTCATGAATTAATTTAATAAAAATAGGTGCATTTGATCAAAGTTAACTCAAATCTTTTCAATAAAATTGAGCAGAGTTCATGTTAAAACTGAATAGAGCTCAGGTTCCAATAATGACGCACAAACTGAATGCTAATATTTCTGAAGGATAAGTTTATACTCAATATGAAATATCGTTTTTCCTCTTTTAAAAGAAATAGCTTTTTATTATTATTATCATAGTCGCTTCTCTTTTGTTTTACACTAATTATCAGTCAACGCAAACATTTTTTTACAAGCAAATCAAACGGAAGTTCTTTTAAACTGCGTTGGATGAGTATTAAACTTTTATTGCTGGGATGGGTAAACAACTCAAACTCAACGCAATTTTTTATTGATGATCGTTCAACAACTGTAATCGTGATTTCACAACATCATTTATTTCCTTATTATGCGCATTAGTTCAATGGTTTTACGAAACAGATACAAAGGATTTCGAAACCGTCCTTCTCGTCGCATTCACGAGAACTTTTAACGCTAAAATGCGAATCGATATACTGCGCTTGCTTTCGTCAGAACTCAAATAAGTGCGTTGTTCTCTGGAATAGCGAAGAAAGAGGGATAGGACGAGCGATAGCATTATTTCAAAAAGCTGATGCAATGTTTGGAAAGGGGGGGAAAGATTTTTAAAAGAAACAATTTGTATAAATTAAAAACTGAGATCCACCCTTAACGACGCGAAAAGCCATCTAAAACGAAACGAGCTTTATTCATGCTTGAATATAATTTTTTTTAAACTATCATTAAGCATATTACTCATTCAAGCATTACAAATTATTATTATGTGAAACGAATCCTGAAAATAAAAATAATTATTAAGATCTTTTAATTTAGCTTCACTACATAATCAAATTTAACTCAATATCAAGGCTTTAGCCTTGACATAATATCTCTGAGATTACTATGTACATTCAATAATTACATAATAAAGCGGCTATCATCAATTTTGATCTTAAATTTGAAACACCGATAAGCTCACCTATGCATTAAACAATGAATAATTATAAAATTTTAGATGGAGGTCTCTCCACAGAGTTAGCTAGCCATGGCTTTTCTTGTGATGTAAGCTAACAAAAAAAAATTATAACATTAATTTTTAATATAGCATTTATAATAACATCGTTTTCATTTTCAGAATGATCCCTTATGGACAGGTCAATGGCTAGTAAAAAATCCTGAAGCTCTGAAAACTGCTCACACAAGGTGCTATTTTTATCAGGAATTTATGAAGTGTTGCTCTTTATAAATTCCTGCTTTTATAAGTAATAATAATAATAATAATAATAATAATAATAATAATAAAATATAAAGACCAAGAAAGGAGAAAAATTTATATGAGTAACAAGTTTGTATCTTGATCTTATTGCTCTCGAAACCAGCAAGCCACTGGTTCGAATCCTGTCTTTTACTAACAACCTCATGCTGGGCTTCAGTCTCTTGGTGGATGACCCACGGGTTGTTTAGGTTATTACAGGGTGCATAAGATATTTGAGAACACGTGATTGAGTACACTAATATCTGTACTTCATCTTCACAGAGCATCAATGGCGGATTATCAGAGCTAATACAAGAAATGAAAAGACATGCCGTGATCGTTGCGCTAAATGCACAGCACAGCGACGTTGAAATTGCAACATTTTTGAAAGCTGCCAGAATGTTTGTGAACAAAGTTCTAAAGGAGTTGGAAGCTAAGCGCAAAAAGCACACACAACGTTTGAACTGTATGAGAACACGAAATTTTGTACAACAGGTAGAAAACATTGATGCAAACCCAGGAATGTCCATCAGAGCCATCACATGAGATCTCCAGGGTTCCGAGGGCACAATCCGCATGTGGTGCAAAAGAATCTTTGTTTAAGTCGTATGTTCCGAGAAAAGGGCAAAAACATTTGAACTACGACTGCTTCGAGCAAAGCGGTTATTAAATAAGGTTAAACATCCGCAGGAACCTAACATGCTGTTTTTTTCCCAATGAAAAGAAATTTCAATCCAGGACCAAAAGGTGAACCATTGAAATGACAGATGGTCATGTGTGGATCCATCGGATGCCCCATGCGTTTGCACAACAAGCTTCCTGCAACTGTGGTGGTTTTAGGGGTGGTGAGTAGCGAAGGACACGTTATACCAACCCCACTTCTTTCCACAGGATCTTCGAGTGAATGCTACATTGCGGTGCTGCAAACAGCTGTGAAATTCTGGATAGACAGCATTCGCAATGGCATACCATATGTCTTTCAACAGAACTCTCCACCGGCACATAAAGTGTGACAACACAAGAATGGATGGCAACCCATCTGTATGATCACATCATACGGAATTTATGGCCACCTAAATTGCAAGATCTCAATCCCCTCACTATTAAATGTGGGGTTTTGTTGAACGGAAAGCTAATCGACAAAGCCACAATATCACTGGTCCCATGAAGGCTGCCATTAGCCGGGTAATGGCTGAGATCTAGAAAGACTCTTTAATTCAAGCATGTCAACGCTTCTGATCTCACATTGAAGCCGTCATTGTGACTAACGGTGGTTACTTCGAATAAAGCTGTTTTCCAATCCCTGCATCTGTACACCTAACTTTGTATGAATAAAATACATTGTTTGGCATATATGATGTTTTGTTCTACTATCTGCATCCGGTCTTCAAATATCCTAAGCACCCTGTATATTAAAATTTATCTACTTAATCCATCATAGGCAGGAAACTATTTATAGTACAGGTACCAAATTCGGTAAGAATAATGTCCAGATTATGGGCCAAAAGATTTGCATTGTTCACTGTTTCTATTAGTGCCATACAGGATAACCAGGTGCCGTTAAGACCAATAGAAATTCAGTCATTGAAGAGTCAACATGGCCTTGGACAATAAAGCAGGGCCTTATTGGTGAAGCTCTTTTATCAAAACAGCAGCAATGCTGCAGCTGCACTTCGAGAATATTGCCAGATGAAAGGACTATGGAAGGGCCCTCTTTTCAAACCAGGCATACTGCATGATATTGCAATGCAACAAAAGTATTTCAATGAAATTGCTTGTTCATTATTTCTCTTCCCATGAACTTGGCAATGTTCACGTTTTAGTTTTTGTTCATGCGATCGCTCATTTTCCACATAGAGAGAGTTAAGTAGGGAAAATTTATAACACCCTATACATGAACTAACAGGCATATCTAGGGTTATTATAAATGATTCAACAATGTATTACACATAAAAGAATGGACACTATATGAAAAGAAGTGGGAAGTGTCAAAATTTTATCATAACACTACAAATGTTCAATATATAATCCCCTTGTCAGGTGGATATGTGACAGTATGATTCAGAGACGTCATCCTATTCATGGTTATCAAAGCAGTGTAGCCAACGATGGTACCTCAAAAACGGTGACTTAATGTGTCTCCAAAAAAAACAAAAAACTATAAGGAATAGGACTTGGGTGTCCGTCTTAACAGTGCCAAGTCATCCCCACAACATGACCTAATCCAGTGGTGTTGAATTCTGCTTTTCAGTGTAAAATGTGCACGGATTTTGATGTATCTTTTTTCGTCACATGATTGGCATGAACGATTGGAAATTATAGAACTTCTGCACCTGATGAATCATTTGTAATAACTCTGTAACTCGTTATGAAGAAACTGGACTTCTATATATGAAGTGATGGCAAGGGGGAAGTGTTTCACCCAGAAGATTTAAACCTGGTTTTTCTTATTCTATTCTTCCATGATGAAGCTAATCCCATGGCCAATACATTATTAAATAGATTACAGTATTATTAAATGTCCAGAGTAATTATTACATATGTAGACAAATGCAAACATAAATGCCCATAGCAGGAATTAAACCCACAACTCAACGGGCTTAAGAATTTTAACACCTACCCCCAGTATAAGGAAAGATGGAGATCGAGACTCATTATATGATTGAGATCGAGACTCATTATATGTTTAAATAAAAATGGTTTAAAATAATTATATCTTGTGAACAAAGCAGAATCTCGGTTTCATCTTTTCTTACAGTGGGGTATAAGTGTTTCTTTATTACCTAAACTTCAGCTTTTTCAGAGGAAAAGGTTAACTTTTTTGTTAGTTTTCTATAGTTTACAACATAGTTTCTCAACCTTCTCCAAGCCTTCCCTTGGTTCCATAAGGTTATACTCACCTGCCCTAACAGATCCATAGCATTCCCCAAGATTGAGCCCTATTCTTTGTTTTGTTTCCCATATCTGGAAACCATTAAATTCAGTACTTCGTTGTGTTTAGTGCGTTTATTTCACCGCCCCCTCATTTTTATAAAACAACCCCCCTGAGGCTTCTACTGCTCCTATGAATCAATTCAGTGCCTTCAGGGGATGATAGATCATGTTGGGAACAATTGTTGCTTCAAGATAATGGTAGTATACTTACTTACAAAGTAATTTTAGGTTTATTATAATAACACTTCAATACAGTTTAATTAGAATGTACATGTATTTTGAATTGCCACATATATAAACACAAGCCCTGGTATTATCTATGTAAAATTAATATTAATCAAGAAAAAACAGCTTATTTCTTACTTTTCAGTTTTCTAGAAAATGGTTCTGATATCATCGAGACAGCCACTTACCAATCTAGCATTGACTTATACTGCAAAGAACTAGGCATTACAGTTGAGAAAGCAAAAGAGCTAATTCGATCAGGAGTTACGATAGCAAAGGAAGCTCGAGATAACTTTGTAAAGCAATCCGTTAATGACATTTCGAAAGAAAACTTAACACAAGGTTAGAAAATTTAAAATGTAAACGCGAGTTTAACAAGTAAAGATCTTATTGACCAATTGAGGATAATTTACTAATACAATTGATTAAAAATGAATACTCCTTTGAATGAAAAATTGAAAAATAAAATGAAATAATAATAACTTCTTTTAATAGTTATGCTCGTAAATTATCATGTTCCCCCTTGGGTTTTATTTAGATAATAATGAAATTGTATCAAATATCGTTTGTAGAGATTGTAAAAAATAGAAATTATTTACAAGTTTATTAAATCCATAGTAAAGCTCATCTTGTCATATTATCCAGTTACAAATTGCTCATAGTTTTCATCACTGAACTGATCTCATAAAAGATCTTTCTAAATATCAAATAATGCATCTGCTAAAGTAAAAAACAAGCTTTGTTTGCAGTAGCACTGAATACTATACATTATCACATCTTCAGAAATGCTATACAAATTACTCTCATTGTATGGTATCATGAATGTGGTAAAACAAAAGTTTGATTCTGCAGAGTCTATATTCTCCTGTATTTTATCTGTACATCCAAAGATTAAAGCATCAATTAAAATTTGCTGTTTTACATTGGTGAAGGAAATGAAGAGTGGATTGTTTTACATTAAAAATTTTTAAATACGAGGGTTGGGGAATAAGTCATGGCAACTATTTTTTTTTCTCATATCTAAGGGATGGTATCACAAAATGTCATATATCTCGAGGAAACCATTCATTCGTAGTATATTTCCATAACACCAGATGGCCCTGTGATTTCCTTTTGTTGCATAGAGAACAATGTTAAATCAGTTCTTAGTCAACCGCCGTGCAGGATGGATGTAACCAGAGTTGAACAACGCTCAGTATAGCCGGTCTCCGCTGGCTATGGTAAGAATTGGAGCACCCACTATACTCTCCGGACTTTTCTCCATGTGATTTTGATCTTATACGGACGGTAAGGAACCATTACGTGGTAGACAGCTTCGGACACGAATGGACATTGCAAATACTCGTATTGTGCAACAGGAGATGACCAGATTTCCACAAGGTGAGAGAAATGGTGAAGCAGATGATATGGGCACCTGTCACATTGTTGGCAGCGTACTGTGAACGTTCAGGGGACTACTTTGAGGCCCTTTAGAACGGGTATGTGTGCTGGAACATGAAAGTTGTAATGTTATATCAACTACCTTAATAAACATGAAGAGCAAAATATTTTTGTGTTGCTAAATGTCCGTACATTTCCTCCATTCCTTGTCCTTTCATCTATATATTTTGCATTTTCCACCCACGGTCGAATTCTCACAAAAAAAATAACTTATGCCCCAACCCTCGTACATTTATAGAGTGTATTTAAAAAATGGAAAAGAACTCTCTCATCTTTGGTTTTTCATCATTTCCAATCGAATGACATATCACATACTTCTGTATATGTTGCCATTTGAAAAGTTAACAGGTCTAAAGATCACATGACTGCTACCCCCACAATTCAGACCTTTCTGGGACAATTTGGTCCATAAACATCATAGAAATGTAGATCTTGCCTAGAAGGATCTGCATACCGAATTTCCCTCTTTTAAATACCTATACAGGGTGTCCCAAAAGGTCGTTTACAAACTTTATGTGCTAGTCTGTCAGACCATATCGAACAAGTTTTTACATAGGAAATTGTGTCCGGAAATCAAACCATGGTGACTGATGTGACCGACACGCGAAAAAGAGACACACAAAAATGTTAACATGACTTTATTAACAAAAACAAACTTAAGAAATATGGATACAGAAAATGTTCAAAATTGCATCCATTCACTGCAATGCATGCTTCACTTAATCTGCGGTTCAATTGTCCAAACAATGGATGACTTGGCAGACGTCTGTTTGGGAAGCGCTCTTGGTACATGGTCTCACTGCTTGTCCATTTCCATCCACAGCCCCATAAACGTAATGCATATCGGCCAGTTCTTCATTACTAAATTGATGCATCCTGCTCTTGCAACTTCCTCACCTGAAATGATCCTGCTTTCCACTCTCTAATACACCTGTGAACATCGCCCTCTACCACGTTTTCGGGCACAACTTCCTAAGTAAAACTTGTTCTTCATGCTCTGTCAGACCAGTGCGTAAAGTATGTAACAACCTTTTGGGACACCCTGTATACCATATAGACCAGATGGCACTCTAACTTTCACCCCTGTAACTCCGACACCAATAGGAGGGTCAAACCAAATTAAATATTGGGGTAGCACATTCCTATAGTAAGTTATATTTTGTGAATTTCAACCTTCTACATCAAATAATGTTGTAGAAAATATGAAGAAGGCAGATGGACATAGTAAAAGTAATGACGAGATCCCTTCTTCCATAGGCTTAATTAACACGTACTGGAGAGAATGCTCCATCATTATACATTTAATTAAAGAGAAGGGGAAGAAAAATCAGTAACCTGGGATTAAATGAGGGATAATGAGCATCCATTTCATCACAATTGTTCAGTGATCCCAGATTAGATCCAAGTTTACGGATTTTCTTTTTTTTTTTTTTTTTTTTTTTCCTTTATTAAAATAGAACCAAAGACCAAACAAAACCTCGGTAGGGTGATCCCTGTTGGGTTAAATTTCAAATAGATCCAATGGTTATTTAATATCCTTAACAAGTGAAAAAAGTTGAATTATTGTAAAGTACACGTTTATATTCATAGATTCCCCTGTTCCAGACTGTCGATATTCCAACTAACTAATAAGTGCAAATTTTGTATATGATATCTATGCCATTCAATATTACCGAGAAGATCAATAATAAATAAATAAAACAAATTCTTGAATAAATAATAAGGCAGAGTAAAGAAGACAAATCTATGAGGTTGTTGTTCTCTCTACTGTACTTATAAACGAAATAAAGAGAGGCCTTGCAATACAACATTTTATCGAATTCATCCAACTAGTTTTGGCATTTAATCCCACCTTCTTCAGGGTACAAGGAAAAGGGGGGCTAGCAGCCCTTACATAACAATACAATGAACGATACCTTTGTAAAGGGTGCTAGCCCTACTGAGATCGGCCTACAGAGGCTGGAAAACCAAACAAAACCTCAGTAAGCTGATCCTGTTAGGTTAAATTTCAAATAGATCCAATGGTTATTTAATATCCTCAACATCAAAAAGTTAAAAGAAGAAAGGAAAACTATCCCTTTTCTACTTTCTGCCAGTACCGGATACAAAAATCAACAAAAAACATTCAAATTTTCATTACACAAGAAAAACTTTTGTTAGTTCTACATAATGGCTTTTTAAATTTGAATCTTGTCCCCAAATGCTTGTGAGTTGGTTGTTTATCTTATTGTTGCTTTCATCACTATTTTAGATGGGAAAAAGCCTTTAGTGGCAGGATCTGTTGGGCCATATGGAGCAGCATTGTGTGATCTCTCAGAATACACTGGAGAATATGTAACATCAATGTCTATCGAGGTAACAATTCATCAAACCATGAAATAAATTATTATTCAAGTAATACTGCATCTTGAACTCCCTCCTCCCTATCAAGGAATTAATGGATTGGCATCGACCACGCTTAACTTGTTTGGTTGAAGCTCAGGCTGATCTTATTGCATTTGAAACGATTCCAGCAGCCAAAGAAGGCCAAGCATTGATGCGTCTATTAAGAGAGTTTCCAAACGTTAAAGCCTGGCTAAGCTTTTCTTGCAAGGTGAAGAAAATTTTATTTTTTGTTTTCAATATTTTAGAAGCATTCATCATTTCTGACCCCCCCCCCCCTTATTTATGTCCTGCTTAGGATGGAGATCATACAAGTTTTGGAGACAATTTTAAAGCAACTGTAAAGATGTGCATTCATCAAGCACCTCCAGATCAACTGATGGCTATTGGAACAAACTGTGTTTCACCAGATTATGTTGACAAGTTAATCACCTCCTGTGCCAGAGACGTGAAGCCAATAAATATCGTTGTATATCCTAATAGTGGTGAAAAATATACAAAAGAAGGGTAAGTAAATATAGCATTTATGAACGAGAGCTATTCAGAAAGTAAATTCCAATGGCACATTAAAAAAATTAAAAAATTAGCAAAGATGCTTGCTGATATTTAATGAACACACCTTCACCTCAGTTTCCATCATTGTTGAGACACCTATCATAGCATTGAACCAATGTTATATATATTCCTTCGTCATAGAAAGGCGTCCCTGTGACACAAACCACCTACCGACAGCTGAAGGTGATTCTTCATCATGGACATTTCCAATGTTCTTCATCCATCTCTGTACTATTGAACCACTCATCACGTGTTTTTTATAAACCTCACAAATTTGATGGTGGATTTCAGCTGGTTTAATATTTTTCATGTTTAGAAAAAGAATTCTAGAGTGAATTTCACAGATGCTGGGTTCTTGATTTTCTGAGACATTGTAAACAGTTTACGATAAAATAGACGGAACAATATGAAGCTTTGAAAATGGCACCAGTAAGATGGGAACAAATCACCACAGATCACACGTGCACCCAAATCATAACTGCAAAGTTACAGCAGCGATATTTAAAAAATGGAACTTTCTTTTTGGATAGCCCGTTGTAATAATTAACAAAAATAGCAAATGGTTGATAAATGTCCATAGTAAAATTATTTCAATTTGATAATCTATATTTCTGTGTTCAAAAATGTTACACCAGCCTTCCCAAATTGCTTAATAAAAACTTGAATTAGCAAAATGATTTGCTAGTAGAAATTACAAATTACAAGAGTCAAGCTCAAATTACAAAATGGGATTTATTAGAGAATGGAACAAACATTAACAAAATTAATAATGTTATTTCTTAATATAGTCTCCATCCTTCACAATACAAACTGCCTGAATGTCTGGATTTCAGCAGAAAAAAAATTTTTGGTCTTTTCCTCACAACCACTCTTGCATTGCTCCTCACGAATGATTGTAGACACAGAACCATGGCTGACGAACACTTTTGATGCTATTTTACCGATTGTGTTTTGCCAATTAGATTGCCCATGACCTCAATGTTTTCCAAAATCACAACTGACTTTCCTGTTTCAGGTTAACCCAGTTGTAAATTTCAGCCTCACACACAAATCTTTCACCATACACCTTGGATATCTGTCAAAAGATTTCTGCTAGGCTCTTATCTTTTGTGTCTAAGAAAAAATAAGCTTTCAACTGATTTGTCATTTTCATAGCTGCCAAGTTCTCGTTATTATATCAGTGAAAGTGTAGGTCAGGGTCAAAAGCATTCATCAGATAGGAATAGCGGAATATTCAGACTCTTTATTAAAGGTTTCATTTTATATCCATTTTTTAATTTTAGCTTGATTCCCTCTTGTATTTACAAAAAACACGTGACCCTGAAAATTTTTACAATCTTGGAATCGGCACACTGGCAAGGTTTTCAGTGCCAACTGACTTGGCCAAAGCTGACATGTATCTTTTGACAAAAAACAAGCTTTTAGCACTGGCAATGATGTTCAAAGCCAAATGACATCAAGTTTACACGTGTTCCTTCATCTGTTACTCCCTCATTTCTCAGGGGGGATTCAGGCTGAAAGAGGAAAAGAAGAACATTAGTTCCTCCTAATTCTTTGTGTGAAGATTTGATAAGAAAGGCTCTTTAGGTTTCTTATAATAAAGGATTATCAAAATATTATAAGCAGATAATTCACAGCTTGTCTTTATCTCAATTTTTAGATGGATCCCAGATAAGAAGGTTAAACAAATCGAAGATTATGTTCACACATGGATAAGTAGTGGTGCTACCTGGATTGGCGGATGTTGCCGAACAACTGCTCAAGATGTATGCAGAATTAGGGAAAGAGTTATTTCAGCATTGAACAAAGTTGCATCAAGATGAATTTATATAACATACAAAATTTCAATTGCCTTGTAGTTTGAATATTCTTATTTCCTTTATTCTCATATAAATTTTAACATACATTAAAAGTAAATTTTTAAAAAATAATAAGAAGAACATTATGATGAAGACCATGATTCATGTAAAGATTACCGAAATTATCACTTATTTGCCAAATAACGTGGATTGTACTTAAGAAGTCAAAATAAAACACAATATATATATATATATATATGTTGTACTTGGTAATGATTAAAAAACGGGAACTTACTCTTTTATAAAGATCGCTAATATACAATATATGTGAAAAGGAGTCCAAAATTTTAAACACAAACACTGAAAGAAGGGATTTAAAACTATTATTAAGAATTACAAAATTGTAGATATCCCAAAAATAAAAAAAAATAACAGAACATTTTTTTTTTCCCTGTGTAGCTGCCATTGCTTCAATTTACCTATTAAGTTATTCTTCCCAATTTATATCATGACGGCCAGCTAATACATGTTTTTTAATGATCTCTTCTAGATGTTTTCGAGCATTGCGTTCATCATCCAAGTTCTTTGAGAGATGAGATATTTTCTAAAGGAAAAAAGAATTTTTAATTAGGCTAAATTTTTAATTTGGCAATTAAACTTTTATACAAGGTGAGACAATTAATAAACGAGACTGGAGCAAAAACTGTTCAATATTTTTCAAAGTAGTTACCTTCTGAGGCTACACACTTACTGGAGCATTCATACAAATTTTGGAAACATGGTTTAAAGTCCTCTGTCTTAACCCTTTCAAGTTTGGCTGTAACTTTCTTTTTGATGTCCTCTATTTTCTCAAATCTGTATCCTTTCAGACTTGTTTTCACATTTGGGAACAGGTAAAAGTCTGGTGGAGTCAAACCTGGGGAATAGGGAGGGTGATAAAGCTCCACAATTCCATTACTGGGTAAGAACTCTTTGACAAGCACTAATGTGTGCAGTCTGGCTTTATCATGCAGTAAGAACCAATCCCATTTGCATGGAATTATGGCTGTACTCGATGGATTCTCTTAATCAGATGCTGCAAAATATTCCTATAATACACCTTGTTGACTGCGTGTCCAAGTAGAACAAACTCCTTATGTATAATACCAGTGCTGTCAAAGAAAGTGATGAGCATTATTTTTGTTCTTGACTTTTCAAACTGGAATTTCTGTTTTCGCAGGGATGTTGGGACCACCATTCCATGCCATGTCGTTTTGTTTCAGGGTCACACTGATAGCACCAGAATAAAGTTTGAATCCAGAAATAATTTCGTCCCCTGTTACATTTGAATCCAGAAAGTTTGGATGAGCATCTCCGGCACGTATCCACTCTGTTTCCTTTTTGCTCACCTGTTAAGAAATGTGGCACAAACCGAGCATGCAGTTTCCTTTTGCCCAAATCTTCTGTCAATATTAGGCGAATTGATTCTTGGTTAATGTTTAAGATTTCTTCCATCATTTTCAGGTTCATTCGTCTATCACTTAACAGAATTTCTCACCTACTCGATTATTTCATGTATTCAAGCAGTTTTCAAACGTCCCATGTTTTTTTCAGCTTTTAGCTCTTCCCGGCCATCACAAAATCTAGCGAACCATTCAAAAAACACATGCAGGAGATAGCATTCCACATCATCACCATACACTTGCTTTATCAATTTTCCATAGCAATTTTTCCAAGTTTAAAACATAAATTATGTTTAATATTGGAACACCAACTAATGACTGCGTGCATTGAAGCACGCGAATATATAGGTGTGCGCAACTTTATTGTTGCAACTTGCACTCATGGAAACAAGGATAGTTTATAGATTGAAAACATGCATCGTCGTGGTCGCACATGCTTGAACACCTTCAAAGTAGTGTCAGACTTGTTTATTAATTGTCAACTTTGTATTAATGTTTAAATGTATAAGTTTTTACCACTTTAGATTTTTATGGAACTTTTTTAATATGGCCAAGTTATAAAGCTACACCAATTTTTTTTGACCTTGGTTAAATACTTTCCAAGATACTTTTCCACTCTCATTTGTAAGAAAATACATAAAAATTAATGTTCTGTAAAATCTACATATATAACAGGAACACTGAAAATATTTGGCATTAAGCGGTTTATTTTAGACTGAATTACTAATTTTTTTCTAATTTGTACACAAATCATCACAAAGTCTTTTCCCCTAAATTTGGACCACTCATTTCTCAGAAAGTACCGTATTTGACCTAGACCAAAAAAAAAACTTTATATGATTTTACAATATAATTTGGTCCTAGCAACCTGTAAAAAAAGTTTCATAAAAATCTGAAGTGGTGGGTGACATGGCCTGGGTGAACTTATGTGGAATGACCCTGTAGCTACAGGGCGATTTATAAATCAACTGGGGTTTCAAAAGTCGATAGAACAGTAACTATGACAGAAATAGGAAAAATTCATATCAGTGGATAGAAAATCTCTCAAAATCTCTCCCAACCGATATGATGCTCCTGAAGGGGAGAAAAAAAACAAACTGGGTAACCAAAATCATATTGGTTATTTGTGGCATGAATTTGAATATAGGACTATTCATAAGTCCATGAAATATTTTAGAAACTCACCACATAAAAATTACATGATGGATAGTAATTCTGACGCCAATCTCTCCAAAGTCTTTTTAGATACTTCACAAATGCTCAATGCATCCACCCTTATTGATGTGGAAGACATCTATTTGATAATCTATGTTTGGTTGTGAAATTCCTGGAGATTAGAAAAAGTGAGGGCACAAAGGCAGTATCCTTCACAAAACCTCCACAAGAAAAAGTCACATGGGGTAAATCTAATGACCAAGGTGACCACAAATTAACATGTCATCTTTCTGAGGTGTTCAACTCATGGCAAATTGTTAATTAAGGTACCTTCGAATCTCATTATGGTAATGATGCTAAAATTAAATCAGGAGTGTTCTCCCCTAGACTTTCTCTTATTCAACCTGTGCACACTAGAACAAAGACTAACTAAGATCCCCTTGAAACGGGCTAACTTGCAACAGATACAAAAGTTTGAGAGAATCTCTATCCATTGATATGAGCTACATGTAAAGTCCTTGTGTATCGTTTGTCTTGACTTATATTATTAAAAAAATGTGTCGATGTTTTTACCTGTTTCATTTCTTTTACGGAATCTTTTAATGCATACACTGTGTCGACAAGGCTTCTAAAACAAATGGAATAAATATATGAAATAAATAAATATTATCTTTTCCAAAATGTAAGAAAATGTTAATACTTTTACTAACTTTTCCTCAACTCCAGATGTCTCTTCTACTATGATTTTCTCTTCTTCTGCGATCAGAATTTGGGGGGAATCAAGAAGAACTAAAAACATTGAAGACAATCACATGCAAATGTAATGCACATAAAAGTTTTTTATTAGCATGCAGAATTTAATTAATTGCATTTTGAAGGAAATCAAAGGAAATAATTAATTGCATTTAATGTCATGCAGCATATGCTCAATGCATTAAAAGGAAAAAAAAAAGATGTACACAGAAGACACAACAAAAAAGAAAGTTTTTGATTATCTTCACTGCATAGAATTAAAAGTTTTGTCACATTTAAGGAAAACCCCTTTTCAAAAAAAAAAAAAGAAAATTATACACAAAGCATGCATTTATAGAAGTTTTGAACATTAAAAAAATAATACCAAAGATTAAATTACAGAGCGAATTACCTAGACCCCTACTTTAAAGGTGAGCTTTATTTAATGAACACTCCTTGTAAAATCTTGAGATGTGGGAAGATCTTTATTTTTGTACAGAGTGGGCATGAAGTTCCTTTACATCATCTGCTTGTATGAAAAATGTGAAACCAATTATCAAAAAAATAAGTTTGTAGCAGTCTTCCATGCTTCTCTGAAGGTGTTGCCCTCTGGAAAGGCATGTGAAAATGCTGGTATACCGCATATCATGACCTGAAAGACCAGGTTCTTCTAGCCTTCTACAAAATCACTCCTCAAATGTTGTTTTGGATGCACAAGGCTTTGTCAAGAACTGGAGGAACCCACCATACTGATGTTTTAAATTCATGAACAGTAATGTAGAAAATTTCATGTAAAGGGACTTTCTACCCACCCTGTACATGTGCTATAATTTTGGGATCAATATTTCCTATGGTTGATTGAACTTTACCTAGGTACCCTTTATCAAAATTATTTTCAGAATTCCATACAGGGATAGTGAATGGGCCAAATGCCTAGGGTCCCTACATTGTAAGTGCTTGTATACCTTCTGCATAGGGGCCAAATTAGACCCTGATCCCATACAAAAACCTTGGAATTGGTACATTACAGATTATCCTCATTAAGTGTTAAGGGGTTTAATTCTCAGAATTTATATCTTAGTTGAATTAAGATTTATTTAATGGTGTTACTATGAGATCTGCTTTTCAACGATCTTAAAAAGTTCGTTATTGAAATCTGCATGTGTCTGCAGTAAAATCTTATTTCCTTGAAATGGGATGGGGCCACCTGGTTCTGAAACTAAGAAGTTTTTTTTTTTAGATTTTTAACTCAATTTTATTGATTAGAGGAGGGTTGATCTTTGAGACATTCCTATTCTACTTGTTGATGTATATTTCAAAAATCCAAATATTTTGTGGACATGCACAAAGACCAAACGTAGGTTTCAGTAATGAACTTTTTAATGCAAGCTTTTCATTCTCAACTAGTTTTCCTTAGAAACCATTTATTCACTATGTATAACTAGCAATATGAACGATGCTCTCTTTACACATACTATTTTCCATGTATTCCTCATTGTTTTAGATCAGAGGTGGGGTCAATGAGAGCTGCATTCTAGTTTTTCATATATTATAAAGAGCCACACCATAGTTAGACAGTATCAAATGAGTAAATGACAATAAGAAAAGCAGTAAACATGTTATGCTCAGGTAGTAACAAGAAGTAAATTTATTAATCCACCGTTAAAAAGCTGTATTAGGAATTCTGAAAATTTTGAATGCTAAAATTAAGAGAAGAAATCACATTAATTCTTTAGAGAAATTAGCAGTAATGTATACTGAACAAGATTATCTCTTCTGGACATAAGCCAAGTCCATCAGTAACTCTTAATATAAGGTTGCCAAAATAAATAAATACTAGCAACGCTTATATCATAACACATTTTTCTGTACACAATGAACATATTAGATGAATGATTAGATTAGTTTTAAATTTCAGTAAACAAATCAAATCCACTTTTCCACAAATGTTTTACTTTAGCAACCGTATCTGATAAATAAATTGTAGAATGGTCTAGGAGGTTTTTATTTGCCGTTCCATATAGTGCGACTTGTATAAAAATGTGCTTTACAGTCTGAAAAATACAGTATTTTAATCAATTGCATTGCACCTTTGGTGCTGCATGTACTTTTTTTAAAGTGGGTCAAGTTAACGTTGGCATTGATTCCTTGAAGGAATATCGCCGTGTACAATGCCCTCGGCACTGATTCCTTGAGGGAATATTGCAGCAAGCATGTAGTTTTAATTTCATTGCAAATGGATGGGTCCTTCTGAGTGTAGCCATTTCCATGGCTAGCAGTGTACATTTACTATAATGATATACAGTCATCCCTCCACAAGTCGGCAACCTCGGTTCCAGGACCTTGCTGTCTTGCGGATTTTTCTGAATTGAGGAATTCCAAGGTATTGACATTTACTTCATTGCCGAGTATCGTTCGTAATGAGTATTCTTCAGTAAACTACCAGGTTTTGAGGAAGAAAATTGCAAAGAAAAATTAAACCAGATTAAATCTAGTGATATTTTTCAAATTAAGGCAATCTTAATCACAACTCAGCATTTTAATTTTTTAAGAAAAAAAAATGTATTTGCTTATGTGGGGAGTGGTGCCTCTATAATCAGTTGTTATTTCGAATTTCATGGAAAATAACCAGCTCGAAGAAAGTCAGCTTATATTAATTTCAATAGTTAACTTTTATAGCCCCCACCCCCAAAGGGAACTATAAAATTAGTTAATTTTGAATATTTTAATTGTAATAATTATCACAAATTTAATTTTTGTTGGAAAAAATCCCCAACCAGAAATCATTGTCCACCATCTTGGCTTTCAGGAAAAAACTGCCGAATTTTGGAATTTCCAGACTTGTAGAATGCCAACTTACGGAGGGACGACTGTACCAAAAGAAGAAACCTGCTTTAAAAAGTAATTAAATTTAATTACATCACCAATAAATGTGAAGTCATTGAGAGGTGTTATATGGATTGTGTATTATTGTTTAAAAAAAAAAGGATAAATATTCAGCATGTCTCAGTCCACTGCAAGACATAGGCCTCCCCCACAGGGGGTGGGGTGGGGGGTATTTGATCTAATCTCCCATGCTGACCAGACGAGTTGGAGATGCATTTTTGAGCTTCTACCAGCTTTTTACAACTGCTACAAGGTGGTAGTGGCAGCCGGGACCAACGGCTTAATGTGCCCTCCGAAGCATGGGTATTTATGTTTACTTTCCGTTAATTACCCTCTTTAAAAAATATAATTATAATAAATAAATAAAATAGAAATAAAAATGTAATGAAATATTTACACACAACAAGGATTATCAAAAGCCAACTGGTAAAATTTATTATTTCATGTTATTTTTAATCCTATTTTAGTTTTTTATTTATTATAGTTATACATTTTAAAGAGGGTAATTAATAGAAAGTAAACAATAATAAATATCAACAATAAAATTGGATAAAAACAATAAATAGTTTATATATTTATTTAATTTAACTTGTATAATATTATTATTATAAATATTTTTGTATTTATTTTAATTTGTATAATACTACTATTATGACTATTTTCATTTTTATCCTTTGTAAGATTTTTTGAATAACTTTCAATGGAGGCCACGTCTGTTGTAATTCCACCAATCATGGGTGGATTAGTCACTAATGGTGACACGTCTCCAGTGATTGGTGGAAAGTGGCTATATAACAAAATGCTGTAACCCACGCTAGTTTTGTAGTGATCATAGTTCCTGATGATGAGATTTCCTCGAAACGCGTTGAACAATTAAAAACCGCTACCATATCGCTATTTCCAGACCTTTATTTTTTCAGTAATTTACACAGCGATATAGACCATCATGCAACCTTTAAATAAAATTGGTAATCTTCAAATAGAAGATTTGAATTTATTGGTAAGCATATGGTATATTTATATGTACTTGAAATAACTTTTCAGCTCAGCTACTGTACAATAAAAGTCTTGAATAGAAATTCCATAAATCAAAAAGACTCAAAAATATCCACTAATATAGGTATCACATATACTCGTGTATAAGTCGAGACTTTATTCCCATAAATTACCCCTAAAAAAGAACTTTTATCGATATTAATACGAGGGTTGGGGCATAATTCATGGCAACTATTTTTTCTTGTGAGAATTCGACCGTGAGTGGAAAATGTGAAATATATAGATGAAAGGACAAGAAATGGAGGAAAGGTATGGACATTTAACAACATGGAAATATTTTGCTCTTCATGTTTATTAAGGTAGTTGATATAACATTACAACTTTCATGTTCCAGAATCATTACAGTACACATATCCATTCTAAAGGGCCTCAAAGTAGTCCCCTGAACGTTCACAGTATGCTACCAACGATATGACAGGCGCCCATATCATCTGCTTCACCATTTCTCTCACCATGTGGAAATCTGGTCATCTCCTGTTGCACAATACGAGTGTTTGCAATGTCCATTCGTGTCCGAAGCTGTCTACCACGTAATGGTTCCTTACCGTCCGTATAAGGTCAAAATCACATGGAGAAAAGTCCGGAGAGTATAGTGGATGCTCCAATTCTTACCAAAGCCAGCGGAGACCGGCTATATTGATATATGAGCGTTGTTCAACTCGGGTTACATCCATCCTGCACGGCGGTTGACTAAGAACTGATTTAACATTGTTCTCAATGCAACAAAAGGAAATCACAGAGCCATCTGGTGTTGTGGAAATATACTATAAATGAACGGTTTCCTCGAGACATGATATTTTGTGATACCATCCCTTAACTATGAGAAAAAAAATAGTTGCCATGACTTATGCCCCAACATGTAAAGGAAGAAATAGTGAAATTATCAGCATCACCTCAGTTTTTCATTTCAATTGTAAAAGTCATTATTTGGGGGGGAGTCTAGACTTATACGCTAATGATTAATGATTTATTCTACAAAAATATAGAAAATACAGTCACAGTCCTTCAATGAAGTTAAAATTTTGCTTTTCATACTTTAGTAAAATTTCCCTCTTTATGCATCTTAATAAATGCAAAGCATAATCCCTTTGTACATACATTTATTTCTTGCAAGATATGCAGATAATTATAGGCTTGCTGCAAAATGTGAATACAAGTACGATAGCATGTCATGCAGAGAATTAAAATCAAAACAGCTGCAATTATACACAGTGGCATTTTCTTAAAATAAAAATGAAGTCAACAACACAGCAGAAAGCTTCATCACATTTATTAAAGCCAACATGCAACTTGAATATTAAAAGCCTAAAGTTATTATCATCCATCTTCATGCAGTGAGCTGATGGGGCAGTGTGTTTGGTGCTAGTTAGAAAAGTGCTCTTAACACAAGCAGGAGCTGAAAACGTTAATATTTGTTAACAATAAAAATAAAACAAAAACAAAAAACATAGTAATAAAGAAAAACGGGAAAGCAGTCTATATATTTTAAGAAGTGTTTTAATTCAAAGTTTCTCAATGTAACATTCATAAGAGCTATTGTTGCCGAAGTAATGTAACGTTAGAATCAGACACATGCACAATAATTGTAGTTATATAATTGTTATAGAGTTTTATTAAAAAAAAAAAAATAAATAAAAAAATAAAATAAACCACTGTTTGCATTATTTCAGAATACAATATTGCAATATATAACAATACATTTTAAGGAGAGGTAAGAAACAATAAGTGTACATTAATAGAAAAAGTGGTGCTGTTAAAATAAAAGTGCTTGAGGAAACAACACAGAAATATTAGGCAAATATCAAGTGATTGCATTGATAAATTAACATATTTTCGTGAATATACTCCTGAATATTCAAATTTTATGTAAAAAACAGTTTGGAAACCCTGCATTCCTCACAACTCCCTCTCACAGATGCAAAAAAGCATATCACCTACTGGGTATATTCACGAAAATAGGGTAAGTGTAAATTTCAAAGTGAATATGATTCCAGGAATGGGTCCTTGTATTGTTGAATAATACAGGGCAATTCAAAATGACCGGTAAAAAAGAAAACATAACAACGACATAACATGAAACCTAAGTTTCTCTCTTGTTTCTTTGGGCATTCACAGATGTTCATTATAGGTACTCTGTATGAAAGTGTAGACATCTAGATGTTTTCCATCATTTTGTTGCCAACAAACAGTTGTCCTTTTTCCTTTGCATAAGCAGCCAATCTCCTCAAACTGTTTCACGGACCTTATGATGTTGTGACAGAAAGATGCTTCTTTTGCAAATTTCGTTCAGAAATGTCTCTGAACAACTGCTATCGATGAAGTTTTTTTGCATATTGAATACAATAACGTTTTTTTTTCGCTGTGCTGCTGTCCATTTTAGAAATGGCAGACTTTTCAGTGTTGCCAAATGAGACTTGGAGAGTTACATTTCAAGTTATTTCGGTTTTTGTGAAATGAACTAATTAGAGCTGTTGTTGATATGTTTTCTTTTTGTACCATTCATTTTGAATTCCCTTTATGTATAATAATCAGAACAGGCGTCCTGATAAAATAATTCCAGTTACTGCTATTAAATCATATATAGGGAGTCCACAATTTAAGACATTCGACTTACAACAACCCAAACCGTTACAAATTCCCAATCATTCTTCAAGTTAAGACCCTTGTTTCACACTTAAGACAAAAATACAAAAATGATGCTTCGGCTTAAGTCTGCACTTCACAGGAACCAATTGTGTCTTAAGTGTGAAGACTCTCTGAACTGACCAAGAATTTCTGTTCTGATTATTCAAAGTGAATATAACCAAAACCGTTTTCTATTAAAATAATTTATATCTTACACAGGAGATAGTATCTTTATCTCCATTTCAAACTGAATAACAACGAAGTAGATTTTTACAAAGAATTTTTTTAATTTACACTTTTTCAAAAATGTTCAAAAAGGCTCCGATTTAATTACATTCTAATGAAATATTTTTTATTTCTATTAATCAGAATTTAGTATACAGTTAAGTTCGAACAAAACAATTATTATAATATGAACAAAAATGTGCTGTTAATTTTTAAAATATTAATAGAATAATATTAATTTATAAATATTCAATATAATGGTTTGACATTAGAAACAACTTTAACAGAAGGTCCCCAAACTTCCAAAGTATTTTACAAAAAAAATTATTCAGTGAAATTTTCTCCAAGTATGCAACAATTAAGTTATTATAAATTTGAAATTTAAATTCAATGTCTTAAAACTTTAGAGTCAAATATGACACGAGGCAAAAGATTCATTAAGAGGACAAAAATAGATTTCTTTAAAAGCTTTCCATTCTGGAATACAATTAAACAATCATGTTAATAAACTAGTTCAACTTCTCTTAACTTGCATTTAATAAAAAATAAACTATCCCATAGTGAATTCATAATAAATAACTGTTAAAAATTGTAAAAAATTACAAAACTTATAACAAAATAAATAACAGATCAATATGAGTATAATATTTTTATATTTTTTCTTACTTTAAGTATTAAAATTAAAAAATATACAAAAAAAATTTTCTGTTTATATATATCTTATTTTATAGAGTTAACCATCTCATTAAGGTGAATCTCAAAAGTTTAGGTAATGGTGGTTTTTTTGGGGTTTTTTTTTTTACTTATACATTTTTTACTTAAAAATTGCTTTGATTGAAATTTAACATTTATGTGTGAAAAAGATCAAGGTTTCATAATCATTATTTCTATTTTTTAAACCAAAAAATCAAAAAAAGGTCTGTCTCAAAAGATTAGGTAGAGTTACTTTTAGGCAGCTTTCAACCTCTAAAAGTTACTTGGTATATCCCATAATTTGTAAATCTGTTTAAAAAAAACTCAAAATTTGCTGATTCAAAAACTTTCATTCTCATTTCATGTGAAAATACCTAAAAATAAGCAGTTTTCTCAGTCGAAGTAAGCAAAACATGGATCCTCAAAGAAGATGACAAATCTATAAAATGAAATTGCCAGTGAAAGCGGCCAAACATCATCTGGAATTTATAAAATACTAGCCAAATGTGATGTCCAAAAATGACTTCAGCCAGAGATGACAGAAGGATTGTGCAAATGGCAAAGAATCAGTCCCTGTCTGTAGACAAATTGCTGCTGTTTCTGAACTAAACACATCAAAGGACAATTCACAGGATTTTGCAAAGAAATCCACATCTTGTTTACAGAAGAATGGTTGTAAAACAACCCTTGAAAGAAAAACATACTAGAGAACAATTGGAATGGCCCGTAACCACAAAAATTAGAAGAATGAGTGGCTTAGTGTATTATTTAGTGATGAATAAAAATGGTTGGGCATCCTATTGGCATGATCTGCGGACAGAAGAGAAGTCCTCCTTCAGTCGTAAACATGGAGGAAATAGTGTCATAATTTGAATAATGTTTGGGTATAATGGAGTCAAGTTTTTTCTGGGTATCAAAAATCTGAAAACAATCAAGACACCTTGGAACATCACCCATTCCTTTTGTTAACATTCTTTATCCAGAATTTATTTTTCAACATGATAATGCACCTAATCACTCATCCAAGTCTACATCTGCCTGGTTAAAAAAAAAACAAAAAAACAAAAAATTTCAAGTAAATGAAGTGGCCTGAAAGAAGTCTTGACCTTAACCCTTTGGGGAATTATGTGTAAACAAGTAAATGTTGATCAGAAACAATATTTTTATGTGGAAGACTTGAAAACTGCCACTGAAGATTGCTGGTATAGTTTAGAGCCACAGATTCTACAGAAACTTATTACATAATACCTAATCATATATTTGATGTTATTAAATACGAAGGAAGCAAATCAAAAGCTAAAATTGTTTGTGTGTTTTTTTCACATTAATTCATAATTTTTTTTCTTGTTGCACAATTTGTTATTAAGACAAAATTTACCTAAAACTTTTGAGTTGTTATGAAACTATGATTTTTTTCAAAACATGAATATTAATGCACAATAAAATATTAGTTTTCAAGCAAAACATATATATTACCTAAACTTTTGAACATTAATTATTACCTAAACTTTTGAGACATACCTTAAATATGATGTTCAATCACAACACATTAACCTTGAGATTAAATTTTATAAATGAAATCTCTACCATGTCAAAATAAAAATTATTTAATTACTAAGTCTACTGAAATACGTATTTATTAACTTTCACACAGACAACATCATCGATGAATTGTATACAAAACAAACACAGCAAATTCCTGGATTATGTATCTATCCTTGATTTTGCTTATTTGGCAGTGAAATCAAATTATCATACTCCACCTGTGTAGCACTTTACTTAAGATGACCAGATTTTCGAAAAGAAAAATTAATAAGCTGTACCGTATTTTTGCGAATATACACCACACCCTTCAAAAACCCGTACCCCTGTATGCACCTTAAAAGTCCAATTTTATACAAAAAATTTTGGAAAACCTGTATCCCTTGTATTCCCCACGGGGTACCTAATATAACCACCTAATATACACATTAGTAATTTCCTTATATGCTCCGGATCCCCCTCCTGCAGATGTAAAAAATAAAAGTGTATAAACCGCAGGGTATAGTCGCGAAAATACGGTAACCATAAGTTAGTGTTATATGACTGGAAATTTTTGATTGACTATTCTACTGAGAGGGAGAAAGAGACAGAAAAAGAAGGGGGTGGGGGATGTGATATACTATGACAGACTCTTAAGTCTAACTAATTTGATACATTATACAGAGCGTCTCAAAACTCCATGTACAAACTTTGAGGGGGGGGTAGAGAACATCACATTGAACCATATTCTCAAAGGAAAGCATTACCGGAAATTAATAAATGGCGCTGTATACCATTGCTCTACATCACTGGCCCCCTACATTCATCTAATTTATCAAGCACCAATTTTAAGGGGGACTTTCAAGGCCATTGTGTACAAAATGCCCATTGCTTCTGACATGGACCTCATAGGAAGACTTGCAGTCGTAGCTGCTGATATCCACAAAACTCCAGGTAACTTTGAAAACGTCCATCACTTCATCCCTGCAAATGTTTGGAACTTTGAACACCTCGTCTACCAATTGTTGTACTGTTAAGTTTCGCCTAATGGTAAGCTTTACACTGCTTGCTGTATTGTGTATTTGCTGTGTCTTTATGTCTTATCTATCTCTTGCTGGTGGGATTTCTGATGAAGTTTGAACCTGGAGTTTGGAGACACTGTGATTATATTTTCTTTTATAATTAGAGTGCACTATTTTGTTATTTTAGGTAAAACTAGAAACAATGAAAGAAAAAAGAAATTAAAATTAATGGTGCAAAGATTAAAAGGAGTACAAAGGAATACAAAAAAGTTAAAAAGGAATACTTTTGAAATACGTTTCCAAACAACAACTACATAAGGTCATCTTAGTTTTACTAAAAATTATGTATGCTTCATCAGATTGTTTTTAAAGACAATTATCTGTCACTTTGAAGCTGGCATTGAACCTCTTGAAAAGCGAGACCCTAATCTTGAATGAAGTCAAACTGCTTAACAAAGCTTTCAAGAAGTGTGGAGTAAAAAAAAAAAAAATACATTTCTTCAATTTTCGGGCATATTTAGTATTTAGTCTGCCAAAATCCAGGGTATTGCTGTATTTTAATCTAGATTTTTAATCTTATAAAATGTTAAATTTCAAACTAACATGGAATAATTTGTTACTCAGTTGGCTCTTAAATTTATGATAGTTTATTTTATTTAAAATCCATTTATTCAATAAGCGAGATTTAGCAGTGTGAGTATTTTTAATTCTCCATAATACTGCTAGATTGATCAAATTCAAGTTGCATTATCCCTGCCCTTATCTAAGTTCAATGTAAAATAAATGAGTTGACAGGGAAATGCAATTTTACACAATTATAATTCCACTCTATATATATTATTCATACAAATGTATACTATAATACAAGAAACAAAAGAAAAATGCTATTAAAAACACAGGGATAAGCTTACACATACTATTATCCTTTACAATGGTGAATTCCATTGCATTGGAATGTGCTTCTAAAGCAATGACAATTCTTTATCACAAAAGAGATCTTAAAGAATGCTATGCTCCATAAACATATTCAACTCGATGAAAAAAAAAAGTTCAGGAGCTGCTGTCAGGCTCAGAAGATCAATGGAAACTGGTACAGAGAATAAGCCTGAGAATTTTGGTGAGATTTTGGCCCATTTGCATGACAGTTGAATGCAACTATATTTCTGAGTGATTGCATAAATTTGTTGCAAAATTTGATTATAGCGCTGCAAGTATTCAATTGCTAAAAACAAATACCTGGTGTAAAAGTTTAAAACCCAAAATATCAAGCAAAACTTTTATAAAGTTTCTTTCTCATCAAAATTTTGTAAAGCTAATGTGTCCGTTTACAGCAGGGGTCCCCAAAGTGGTTGATATTGACCCCAGGAATCAATATAACATTTTCAGAGATCGATTGGGGGTCAATGGAAGAAGTTAATTAATTAAAAATTACCATATTTTTGCAAATATACCCCACAAGTTATATGCTTTTCTTACATATGTGGGGGGGGGGGGGGGGGAATACAAAGGGAATATATTAATATCACATACGAGGCACATCCAGAAAGTAAAAATACAAACGTCATGACATGGTCAAAAATTTTTTTTAAGTACTATCATTACTATCAAGTACTGCCTTCATTACTATCAAGTACTTTTATACAAGCTCATTTTTCAGTGTAGTTGCCAACATTATCCAAGCACTTATTGAGCCTGGGGACCAAGCTTTTGTATTCCGGTGTCATAGAAGGATGCTGCCTGTCATTTTGAACCAAGCATTGACTTCATGCTTCATATAGTCATCCCCGAACAGTTTCCAAGTAAGATGCTTCTTCAGGTGAAGAAACGGGTGGAAATCGCTGGGTGTGAGGTCCGGACTACGAGTATACGGTGGATGATCCAGAACTTCCCACTTGAAGCTTCTCAGCAACTCTGTGGTGACATGTGCTATATGGGGTCGAGCATTGTCTTGGAAGAAGCAGACCCCATTTGTTAACATCCCCCTCCTTAAACAGCAACAATTTGTCTGTGGATTTCAGCTGGAGGCTCATGTTTGGTTTTAAGAAATCAAATAACAGATCGGACTTCGCATTTAGTGGGATTTTGAATGGGCACCGCCATATCAAACAACTGTTTCTCACACACGATGCAGTGTGGCATCACCATATGAATTAGTAAAGCAAGCTAACAAATGAAAGTGAAAGTTAACCCTGTGGAAATTATCGTAGCACAATTTACCCTCTGGCTATACCCTATGTATCTTTACTTTCAGGATGAGCCTCATACATTGAATACCCCGTAGGAATACAAGGGATGCTGGGTTTTCAAAACTTTTTAGATAGAATTCGAATTTTTTGGGATATAAAGGGGTGCGGGTAGTGAAAGAGTGCAGGGTATATTTGTGAAAATACAGTGAATTTTTCTTAGAATAATAACTGCTAATTGAACTGAGCATCTGTATGTAAAAATGTTGAACATGGCTGATGGTTGTGTATATCCTATAGCAAAGGATAAATGTAAAGGAAATGTCCAAAAACAATTGTAGAAATGTTGTTGTTTTCCCTTGTCATAAAAGTTATGTAATAATAGAGGGGATTGATAGAAATTGAGAAACTCTAGAAGGGGGCCGATGGTATAAAATGCTTGGGGACCCCTGGTTTACAGTATATATTATTTCAATATGAAAAAATGGTAAATTTTTATAAATATCAAACACATGATTTCTTATTTTAAAAAATTATTTCAATATTTGAATCTTTCAAATTACCTAAACGAGTTTTTCATTGTATAAAAGAGAAACATAGCAATGAGAATCATATTACATATTATAGCACAAATCATTTACACAAGTAATTTAAAAAAATTGCATTTTGCATTTTTTTTTTTTTGTACAATATATGTAATAAATAAGTAATAATTTGTGATAAAAAACTACCAGTAATTATATAGAGAAGCTATATCAGCTGCAGAATAATATAACATACATTATGTCATGAAGTGGTCATTAATCTTATTTAATGTTATGCTGTTTATCAGCAATATTAATTGAAACCAAAATTTATTTTGTAATCCTATCTCACTGTCTTTCCTCTTTATCAATATAACTTCAATTCACTTACCATTTCTTTTTTCTGCTTATAGTAGCATTCGATCCTGAATTGGTTGGATGTTTTGTTTTTACTAACTGAATTAAAAACTTCATTGGAAACAATAGGCATTTCCGGCAATTCAGATCTGACTGGATTTGAGGAGTGAAACGTTTGGCAATCGTTTCTGACTGACTGATTGCTCAGAAAACGTGTTCAGTATGTAAAAAATTTTGGAAACCCGCAGCCCTTGTATTCCCCGGGGGTATCTCCATTATACTTCATATTAATATATTGTCTTATATTCCTTGCACACCTAAAATTTTGGGGGGTATATATAAAATTCAAACTTTGAGAGGTATAAGGGGTGTAGGAATATAAAAAAAGTGTATAATCCAGTGGTATATTTGAGAAAATAAAGTATACATAAAATTAAAGCATAAGCTTATAATCTATGCAATAAAAGAAAACGGGATGTGGCGCAGGAAGTACGAAATTAGCCAATCAGACTATAGTAAGTCTGACACAGATGTATCTATTCGGTGCAGCTGCAAATCCACAACCAGAATGATTCTAATGGGTGGAGAATAATCCTCGATGTATTATAAAAAATAATAATAATAAAAATCCACATTCTTAGCTTCTCTATATAATTACTAAACTATCAATTCTCAAAAACAATTTCTCAAAAAAGAAATCATTCATTCCAGTTTGTTTCTTGTTAAATAATTTCTTGACACTATTACTTGATTATAACATATTTTCTTGTGCATTTGACTCTGTAAAAGACTAGGGAAACAAAACTACATACAACTTCATGTCACTTGAAATAACAAGCCCAATGAACATTCATCTTTTAAATCACTATGGCAAGAAACAAATAAGAAAAAAATACACAATTGTTTTTCTTTGTCTTAACAAGAGAAATTACAAAATAGTTAACAATATAACAATGACAATAAATATTGGATTTCTTCTGAACATTTTCACAGAGATTTCTTCAATGCAAGCATAGCCAAGCTTCCACAACACCAAGATCCTGAGCGAGATTTTTTGCGTCCATGATGGTGAGTGCTCACTCGAACTAAATCGTCGTTCACACTGCCCCGTAACTGCATGAGATGGCGAATGTCCACTAAGGCAAAAGTAATTTGCATGTAGATGATTTTGGCAAACAGACTTGTTTTAATAAACAAGTTTCTCTTTATATGTAAATACTTATTGAAAAAGAGACCATAAAGAGGGAGAAGAGCAAGAAACATGCTAATTAAAAATTACAAGACAATATACGACTTAAATTTCAAATCCTGTTAAACCTAATTGCTTCTTTCATACCTTGACTAGATATGCATTGTTATTATGAGCTATGATACCAGAAATGGAACTATTTTTATTAAGAAGAAAACTGAATTTATTTTAATTATATAAGAATAAATGCAATTAAATGTTACATAGTTCCAGAATAAGTTTAGAAATTTAACATCCAAATATCAACCAAAAACAATTGAGATTAACATCACTGCCCTTTTCATAAGTGAATTCAATCTTATTTATTGTAATGCTCCCAAAATTTTTATAAACTGTTATTGTATTTGTCATAACATGCATTTGTTTTGTAGTACTATATATACCGAAGGTGACTGTAACATCCATAAAAATACCAGCATTTTCTTATGAAATTATTTCAGAAAATTTGAACATAGATCATGCTTTGATGTGTTCTAAATGTGGTCAACTAATCGAAAACAAGTCTCTAAATTATAGATGTGTATGTTGTTTAGTCACCCACATAAAAAAACAGTTTTAAAAGAGTATCTCAAACCATTAGGTTCAAAATTCTACAGATCGTACAGGACTGTAAATTGAGTATTTTGAGATAGGGAACCAATGGTCGGAAATGCATATTTCAGATGCCACAAGATCTTGAACGACAATCCACCTGCAAGTACAATTACAAGGCTCATTCAATAAACAACTGGAAAAGCAGTATGAAAAAAATCTAGAATATGATCGTGATTGTTATATGTTTGTTATTTTGTGGAGCTATCCTTAAGCAATTCCTCCATCATGCATCGTTATACATACAATATGCCCTCTGTATTTTGCCCGAAGTTAAATATGGCTGTGTGTGCTCAGCTTACAAAAAACATTCCTCACATGTATTCTCGTTCAAAATCTCATGTGAAATATGTATTTCCAACCATTAGATCCATATCTCAAAATGCTCAATTTTGACCCTCAAAGTTTCAGACACCCTGTTTATGAAGATCTCTCACAGGTAATTGTTGCTTAGACCATGACTCCAAAGCCAATGACAAAACAGTTTTGCAACAATTATTCTCTCTGAAAGCCAATGATGAATGCTTTCAAAGTGAATTTTTAATTTACAATTGCAGCCTTATTGAAGACAAATTTACTTAAATCTGCTGCTGCAAGAAATAAATAACTGTATAACAAAATCTGTGTTTAATAAAACCACTATTCACTAAAAAACTTTTGTGGTTCTACAAAGAACAAGATCCCCCTACACTATCGAGTAGTTTCTCCTTAAAAGGAACCAAACACCTTTTAAGAAGATACATATTGACTAATGCTTTCTTATAAATAAATTTTAATCTCAAGATGGAAAAGATGATTTTAGAAAAATATTATCCAAGAGGACGACATTTCAAGTAAAAGTTTTCCTTACCTGAATTCACAGTATATCTGGTTTTAGCACTTGTGCAATATGCTTCAATAACACGTAATATTTGAGCATCATCATCAAATGATCTGTCCTCTGTACAAATAAATTAGCATGAAAGATGTCTATAATTGATATATCAAGAAGATATCTCATGGGCAGAATGTAAAAACATAACTATAAAATTCATTCTTATTATTCATTTAATTATCACTGCCTTATCATAATAATAAAGCTGGTCACCTTAATCTTTGTAGAGAAGATCATGATTTTATGAGGGGTATTCATAAAGTAATAATTATTGTCAAGAAAGACTACAGTAATGCAACTGAGTTTTGGTAAATGAATCACGCTTCTTCCACACTGGATTTTCGTGAATATACCCCGCAGGGTACTTTTATACATTCGTGGGAGGGGGGGTGCAGGAAATACAAAAGATGCGGGGTTTCCAAATTTTTTTTTACATAAAATTCAAATTGAGTGCAGGGTATATTCACAAAAATGTGGAAATCTTCAACAGTTTGACACGCTTTTCCCATCAATATACCAACTGGCAGATTCTGTTGTTGCAGTAGCCCTGCTTCCAAAAATGAAGTCTTCATCGTCACCGAAACACTTCCCTCCATGCAGGGGATTCTTTAATTCTCAAAAGAGAAAGACGTCACTAGGTGCAAAGTTCTTGCAAATTTTATTTCCAGTAGTCATTCATTTATTCTTATTCAACTTCATTCATTTATATGTATTGCTTAGAATAAGTTTTCTTGAATATATAGTTATAGTCATTCAACAACAGCTTTCTCTGACCGTTTTGTTGTCAAAACCAAATGTGATTTCACTATTATGGTAACATACTGGGACAACTATTGACATTACGAAATCTAAGGTAAGTCAGGTGAGCATACAGCAGGGAGCTAGAATCTGGATAAATTTTAATAACAAGATCTAGTGTTTGCATCTCACTAAACGTGAACTCGCAGAAACAAGTGATTGTTGCAGTCTCAAGAGCAGAATGAGCATGACCGTAGTTGTGGACTTTGGTTACAATGGTTACAAACAATGGTTACAAACAATAACCTCTGACTAATGTTTACTTCTCTTACAGTGGTTACAATGATGATATGATGGTCTGCGAGCACAAGGGACTCTACCCTGCATGCAACTCTGGTTCCTCCAAGATTGAAAACTGCCCGTTGAACTTTTCATCTTATAGACTTGTTGCATTGCAATTAAACCTTCTAGCCCAACTTGCCACCTGTGTCAAATGACAGATTATTCTCTCCTTACATTAGTGTTAAAAACGACTTCCTTTTCTGGCCCTCTAGTGATAATAACCAGAAATACTACGCACAGAATACTTATAGCACAGATAGCTAAGGGTCAAAGATTTTCTCATATGCCTGATTTTAATTGTAATAATTATTACTTTATGTACATCCTTCATATTAAACTAAATTAAGACAGCTATTTTTTAACCTTTTTTCCTTTGCAGACGACTAGAATGACGCCTCTGAGCAATATCATCTTTCAGGCCAAGAGCAAGACATGGTCGGAGTGGAGGTGCAGGTCGCAAACAGCTCATAGTCCAAACACAGTTGTGAGAAACTCCTTGTTCTTTTATTGGGCTATTTTGATGTTTGCCATCACTTGATGACGGAAGGACAGTATTTGTTATGTGAGACGGAGTCTTTGGTTGCATTGAACTGCGACTTGATTGCACATGATGATGGAGCAATTCAATCCACTTTTCCTGTTCTTCTTTTGAGGGACATGCTATAATTATCCTCTCGATCATTGTCCCTGAAAATTTAAAGCACATTTGCCATTTATGAGATCATTTAAAAAAACTTCATAATCATAGTATTCTGTTTTTGTAACCTACACTGTATTTAAGTGATGAAGGAAAAAAGTTACCTGTAATGTCAAAGGCATTTTGATAAGTTTCTGTATCTTCTAATTTATTTACATGAATTCCAGAAAGAGGGAGCCTGCCCTATAAAAAAGTACAAGCTGTTTAAATATTTGCTTGAAAATTAAAAATAAATATTGGTAAAGACACCTTCTTTTACCTCATAGAGAAAAGCACTCATTCTTGGGCTCACGGAGAGTAAGATCAACACTTGGTTAAAGAGTACTAAATATCGATCTTTCCTTTCGCGAGCTTCTGTGTAAGTTATTACAGGAGCCATTGAAACAATTTCACCTAAGGTACTTATTTCCTATTTAAAACATAAACCTTATAAATTATCAAGTTTTTCAGTTAAGCAAGATGAAAGTTCATTTATTTCAAAGTTATTACATCTTTTCACTTGGAAGTATTTATAAATTCAACTTGAATGAACATGTGAAATAAACACATGAACTATCTGGCCATTCGTCATCAGACACCCCATACGAATAAGTTAACCCAGACTCTGCATGACATCATATCGTTTAGGGTCGTCTTTGGCCACATTGACACCCGCAACCCTACGAGGAAGATTTTCCACCAATTTGCAATACATGTCGGCAGGAATCTTATCCATTCATCCTTCAAATTGGCAAACAGCTCTGTGGCATTCTTTGGACAACTTGGCCTGGTTCTCAAAGGTATTCAAAGGGGTTGAGTCTGGACTTTGGGCTGGCCATTCAAGTTTCCCCACACACATTATTTCAAACCAGGTATTAATAACGCCTGCTGTATACAAAGAACACTGTTGTGCTGAAGCAGGTATGGGCTATTACCAAAGAGTTCTCACAATGTTGGTAGCGCAAAATTGTCCAGAACTGTTTGGTATGCTTCGGCATTCATGGTTCCACGAATTAAATATGAGGACCAAGACCATATCACAAATAGCAGAAGCAGACCTTGATGCCACCTCCTCCGAATTTCACTATGGGTACGACACAGTCTTGTGAATATTAATCGCCGGGCATTCACCAAACTCACACACGTCCATAGGACTGTCACAACTGGTAGCGGGATTCATCACTCCATAGGATGGTTTTCCATTGTTCTGGAGTCCAGTGGCGGCATTCCTTGAACCACTGTAACCGACAGGTCACATTGAGGGGTGTGATATTTGGTTTGTGAACTGCTGCCTGTCCATGAAACCAAGTGTGATAATCTTCCGGCAGATGATACGATCACTTGCATTACTTGACGACGCCAATCGAAAGTCCTGTGCTTATGTTTTTAACAAAGCCTTCTGGTTTGACATCTCCACACGTTTCAAGCATCGACAGTCACGATCTGTCAATTTTGTTGGTTTACTGAGTCTGGGTTGGCATGTTATAACACCCCCCCTTACTTTCACTTAAAAATAACATCACTCGCTGTCGAGCAGGGTGTCTGAAATTTGCTGGAAATCTCACGGATCGAATGCCCAAATGGTCATCCCTCTTGCCTCCTCACTAAGCTTCTGTCGTCTGTCCATATTGACTGCTGTAACTCCTATGAGTGTATTCTAATCCGTCAACATCTTTTATAGATTGTATGACTTGTATGGACAATCCCATGCATTTTTGGAGAGGTGTCTGCTGTCGAATGGCCAGATAGTGTAATTTCCATTAACTTAATGTAAAAATTAATTAAATAAAATAACAAATAATAAAATAATAATGATGATAAAAAGTCACTTTACAGTCTACAATTAGGGTTTAGATGATGTCATCATTTATATAAAATCCGCGATGGTGGACATTGTCACAACAACAATGAGTTATCTAACAATGGGTTATTTCCCGATTATACAATCGGGTGGGTTCGCTTCTAGTCTACACATCAATTTGGACATTAACTGGAATACTTATTTATCCTCTCAAGTATTTATGCTTATAAGTTACACAAGACTTTGGTCATTTGTCCATCCAATAACAAAACTGAATATACTTGAGAGGTATCAGCACAATTCTTTAAATGCAATCTAGACAACCTTTTTATTTTAAATACACACAAACCTCTCCTTCCCAGCCATGGATCGTGCCTGTTAACACTTCCAATTCCATTTCACGCTGTCTACGGATGGCTAAGCAAGACGCCTAGTGAAGAAAAACATAAAGTAACACATTACTTTTAGAAAGAATATTAAAAAAAATTTAAAAATATAATGATTAATAAATTAAAGAATAACACACTCACAGCAATGTCACGGTATACATGGATCGCTCTTTGCGTGTCACCCCTATCAGCATGACTTTCCTATAATTTTTAAGTAAAAACATTTCATTCTAATAAATGATTATTTTTGCATTTAATAGAAATTTTCCCCACACAGAAGATATTTTTATTTCTATATTAAGTTATATGTATTCAAGATTTACTCATGATGGCTGGTTTGGTTTGTTTGGTATTAACGTCCTTTTCAACTGCTATGGTCATTTCAGGATGGCATTATAGGGGCCACAAATTTTGCCTCGCAAGGGTTCTTTAACGTGCAGCCAGCAAACGACTACACGGGACCAATAGCTTTTGCTTCCCTTCTGAGGATTTACTCATGAATTCTAATAAATTATTTAGTGTTCAATTTGATTGAGGTTTTTGAATTAAATTTTATTCTATATATTTTTCTATCCAAATATTTCTTCTATGCATTTTTTCCTATTATTGCAATCTGACTTCCTGAGTGGAAAAACGATCCTCTATCTACAATGAAGTATATAGGGCGTATCTAAACCCGTCACAAGCTTCTGGTGGTGATTCCCCACTTCTAAGTATCAATTTAGACTGAGCAAGTCAAAAGACAGGATTCAATGTTAGAAATTCTTGAGATGCAGAGGTCAATGAAAAAGTCGCTTCAACTCATCTTCTGGTTTTATTAAATAGCAGTTTTAATTAAAAGTTTAGCCTTAATCTCTCCATATGTGATCACAAGCAAACAATACATTAGCCTCCAAATGTTGAATTCATAACTGCTTGGACATTTGCAGTTCATTAGAGCTAACAAAAACTAGCACAATAAAAAAAAAATAAACTTTGCCAAAACAACAGTTATTAATTTCAGTACAATCTAAAATTATTAATACAGGCATTTCTCGACTTACATAGGTAGGTTAAACAAGACATAACCCAACTTAAATCAAAGTATAGTATAACCTACCCAAAATATTTTCTGTAATATTCTTAATAATAAAAACAATGAAAGCTTTATTTTTCATAGCAGAATCAAATGTAATAAAACCAAACAGATACAGAGACTGATACAACCACCCCATCAGGCAGGGAAAAGCTGCATGAATGAGTCACTGTTTTATACGAGAGCAATATGTAAATCCAAAAATACGTAAGTCAAGAACTGTCTGTAAATATTGAACTGTACAGTTTTATATGCTTTTTTAATGCTTTAACATGGATATTATTATATAACATTTTACCTCCATATGTCGCTCCAATTCCTGCAATAACCCTGGGTACTTCTCTAAACGTCGAAATGGCTTACTAAGGCCTGTGGTCAACACCATTATTCCAGGTGCAGGAGCCCCATGGCTCTCCATGAATGCAGTGAGATCATCTCTGAATAATTCCAATTGAAAAAGTAAAAAGCTTGAAGAATCAGTATATATATTCAAGTTTCAAACACAGAAAACGACGAAGACAAGGATACAGTCAAACCCTGTATAACATAATATTCTCACAATGCTATTTCATATAATGCAGAAAAAAAATTGGACAGTCCTCCTATAACGTTACTCTAATAATATAGCTCCTATATAATTCTGCGTACAGCTTAATTAGATTAATTCTAAGCTGTCTGCCTATAGCATGAATTTTTCTATTATTGTACAGTTTTATGGTCAAAATAATGGAGACTAATTTTTCAGTTTCAGTTATCAAGGAATTCTCCTGTAAATTCAGAAATCAGGCAATATTATAAATAATGACAGCTCGATGATATTATGGGCAGTTGTGTATTCGCATGGCTTTGTTTATCCAATACTGCTTATATAATGCAGGTTCCACATAAAATGGTATGAATTATTGTATTTTCACACCAAAAAAAATAAAAAATATAAAAAAAAACTGTGAAGGGAGGGGGGTGCAGGGAATACAAGGGATTATACTAATATTACGTATATTGGATACCCCACAGGGAATATAAGGATGTGGAGTTTCCAAAATTTTTTTTCCATAAAATTCAAATATTCAGGCTTATACAGGGGTGCAAGTTATATTTAAAAATTACGGTAATCTAATTGCAGTAATTGTCCTAACTTGTATGTACTAATTCTGAGTTTCTTATAACTCGGTTTCCATATAACACGGTATGAATGATTTGCGCTATAGAAGGGTTGACTGTACTAAAATCCGACTTAAAAACAAATAAGAAAATTTAAAAAGAAAAAAGCACACCTATATTTCTCAAGTATTGTCACAGCTCGAGGATGATTACTGCAATAAGTAAGGTGTAATGTTTTTAATTGAGTGGCCAACTGAATAAAAATTCCTCCAATCCGTTGTTGCTTTGTTGGTAATCTAAAGGGTCATTGTAATAGTTTATTTTTTTATATATATATATATATATATAAATAAATAAATAAATAAATAAATAAATAATTTTTTTTATCACTTCCTATCATTTATAGTTCCTATTTTTAAATATATTTTGAGTAGACAAAACATTAGAGATAGAAATGGTCCCTGTATTCACTCGGACCAATTAGAAAGCAACAGCATGACAGACCATAGAGCTTATTTATGAGCCTTACAATATGGTGGCAGCAGCTTCAGCTCCGACTTTGACTGGCGGCAGCAGCTTCAACTCCGCCGTTGATTGGCAGCTGAAGCTGCTGCCACCATGTTGTATACCAGTTTCACTGGTGATCGATATCAGAACGAAGAGCATTAACAAGTGGCACAAGCTTCCTGCCCAGGACATGCCCAACATCCCACTTTGAACTAACTATCTACAGAGAACTGGACATTGTGCCTAACATGTACGAGAAAAATCAAAACTACCACTCTACATAGTGACATTGATCTTGTGGTTAGATGTATCATGTTTCAGCTGTTCTGAGATATACAGGCATGAGGCATAGACAGACATTCAGGTTCTAAGATCTCCTAATTTATTTTGAAAGAAGTATTGACTTTAGAAAGCTAAACTGCCATCATTTCTCAACATATCACTCTACATCCATACTTTTTCACAATTGCTGCCACAGTTCCATGGCTGCTACAAATGTTTCTTTAGGGGACTGTTTTGTCCAGTGGAAAATCGCTGGTGCAAAAGGGGGATACGGAAATTCCACCGGATACGTATACTGTATTTCAATTTTATTCCTTGTGGATTAGAAGTTCCCCATTTTGGTTTGGAACAAGTATGAAGTGGCTCAGACCCATTATTTTGCTTATCAGCTTCTTAACCTACCCATTCCCTCTGTGTCTAGCAAAAACTAGAGGTATCTGGCAGCACATATTCTGTTGGACCTGAGTGACTTCCAATCTCACATTACCCATGCGCAGTAATAGGAATTAATATGAATAATAATGGTTTTGTGCACCCGTTTCAGCAATAGAAAAAATTCTGTTCATGAATGGTTCTACGATAAAACGAGCAATGTAATATCTGCCCATGCTTTTCCATCATCTAAAACAGAAGCGCTTCTACATCTTCATCCAGTGGATTGGGCAATTCCTCTAGATTTTTAAAATAGCTGCTAGACATTGTGGTCATCGTGGTGAATGCAAAATAAACGATATCAGCAGGCAACGACTAGCAAATCTACTCATTCACCATTCCATTGTACGTGACATGAGTGCTTTCCGGAAGTGGCCAGGGTCTAGTCACGTGATAGAAATCCATTCACTTTTCCATTCCCTATACATTATTATGCTTGTCAGTTTCTTTAAGTACTGACTATAAGAGTCAGTAATTGTTTTTCACAAAAAAGTAGGAGACCTTACAATTTGAATTTAACCTCAAATCAGGGTTGGAGTTCTCAATAAGGCTGACTAGCACCCTCTAACAACATTCCAATATCTGGTAGAGTCAATGTCACCATTTATACAGCTTATTATTTTGTGATGAGCATTGTCCCACAATTAAGAAGGTATCGGTAATATTTTGTCCAGTAAGAATATTTTGAACTTTACACTTTATTTATAAATAATCATTCATTTACGGTAAATTTCTTACTCGATACATTCTTCTAACAAAGTCAGTAATTTTTTGTGATGCTCTACAACCTCTTCCAAATTTGAGACTAAGCTCTTGTAATCCACTGACGTCAATCTGGTCATAAAATTAATCCCATTAATTAATATCAATCAACATATCATGAGTTTGAATGCCAAATAATTTTTTCAATTTAAATTCAAGAGAGAAAATAATCAGACGTACACCTCAGAATTTTGAAGGGGATGAAGATACAATTTAATTAAACTTTGAAGATCATTTACATGGATTTTTTCAGACTCGATCATATCTTTTATTACCTAGAAAGCAAAAAAAAAAAAAAAAAAAAAAGACTTTTAATACATATTCAATATTCATAATACACTCAGTTGGGAATCTTCTGGAGTGCTAGTAAAATTCCAAACCGAAACTACAGTAATACAGGGTGTTTCAAAATGAATATTGGGGTTTTGAGGCTTCGTAGTATTTATTACATTTAACTTACAGTTCTAAATAATACATCAAATGAAAGAGCAACTCAAACAGTTTTTCCTATAAGTGTTTAATTGGACACCGTTCGTCCAACACCTCCTAGAGAGAAGGCCTGCGGACAAAAGGTGTATACATTGTTACATCATCATCAAGCGACTATTGTTATCGCATTTCTACCAATAATAAACCCTAAGTTTGGCTGCTTGATGGTGATGTAACAATGTACACACCTTTTGTCTGCAGACCTTCTCTCTAGGTGGTGTTGGTTCGTCACACGGCACACATCGAGTCGATAGGCGAGTAATTGTTGCAACAACTGCTTCAATTCTGTTTCTCAAGTTGGGTAGGTTAGTTGGTAGTGGAGGCAAATACACATTATCTTTTATGAACCCCCAATGGTAAAAATCGCACTGCGTCAGATCAGGGAAGGCCATGCGAAACAAGCTCTGTCATTCGGCCCCTTCCAGCCAATCCAGTGCTCAGGTACAACATTTAACCAATCACATACTGAGTTATGCCACATGTGTACCAACAAAACTGTCCGAGTTGCTCTTTCATTTGATGTATTATTTATAACTGTAAGTGTAATAAATAATATGAAGCCTCAAAACCTCGATATTCATTTTGAAACACCCTGTATATTATTCTTAGTATTAGATAGGAGCAATTTCATGCATTTGTTGTTCTATACAGGAATATTCCAACGTAGGATACAGCCTCCAGAAAGTGCTCCATGTATGGATTTTTTCTCGCCCGGTTTTACGAGTTAAGTTTTAAGCTTTTTATTTTTATTTTTATTTATTTAGTTTTTATTTTTTTATGATTTATTTATTTATTTTTTTTACAAAGAGTGGATTTCCACTAAATCGGTGATGTTCTACAACTTTTTCTCTATCAATCATAGTTCAAAACTTAGTTTTCATAATATCTCAGCACATACATTAGGAGCTAGAAGAACTAGGAATACTTTTATTCAATCAGGCATGGCCACTTTCCTATAGATAGATCTGACTTTTATGACTCTAGCACCTATTATTTCCAAGTTATTCGACTGTTCTGGGAATGTCCTAGCATGTGGGTATTTAGTACACCGATAAAATCTATGAATTTGAACCTTGTAACATAAATTTTATATAATCGATATATTATTAGTTTCGGCTTGGAATTTTATTAAACTTCCCATGTGTATTCTTCCTAACAATTAACCCTTCCTAAGCATGTTAAGCCAATTTCTAAAGCATTTGTTTTAAGAATTAAAAAATGTTCAAATATCTTAATGGTTCTTTAGCAGATTCTGTTATGAAATTGATAATAATTACCACATTTCGATTGATCCGCATGCTTTCCTGACGGTTGTTCATGTACTCTGGAAAAGTTGCTGAAACCACTTTTTTTCTGGTATTTGGATCTATTTATTTAAAATGAAAGCCATTCTCTATATGGACACAGAAATGTTAGCAATGTTATCATTGTAATATGTTCAAGGCCGTAAATCACTTACCCACTTTATGTTCTTTAACATAATTACTAGGAAACCATCCTGTGGTATCATTCAACGTTCCTTCCCACCATCCTCCATCCAAAGACTGGGTTACTGTGATAATATCTCCTTTTTGAAAATTTAACTAGAAATGAGAAAAAAATTTAACTTTTTTTTTTATTAAACTTTAACCAAATAAATGATAATATAATTAATTTTTAATATTAATAAAGATTCTATAAAACACTTTTTATTGAAGACTTAAACAACCCAAGGGTGGTCCATCCACCAACACAGGGCTAGTCCAAATAATTTCAAGACACGACTTTTTCATTTACCATAAAACCAAACTGTGTAGGCTATGCGGATATTTGAACCTACTTGCCCTTCCATTAAACTTTAACTGATTTAGACAAAAAGTCAATAAAATATCAAAATTGCAAATGATGGTATTTGAAGCAGCTATATGTGATTGAGCTACTGAATGGAGAGCAAATTGCACCCGTTGAACTCTATCAACTTGTTGAACTTCTGTGGGGAGCAGGAGTTGAGAAAGGTAAGCATTACATCCCTGACAGATTTGAACATACAGCATTCTATTGGCAAGTTACATGGAAGAAACCATGAGTAGAGTTATCATTTAAAATTTTAAATTTTATTTTGTAAAATAATCTTGACTATTTCTCAAAATGTTGATCAAATTACTAGATAACCCAAAAGCCTGAACATATGTAATAATATAATAATTTAGATCATCTTCATTATGAATCTTTAGCAATACAAACATAAACGTGAGCACTGCAGTAATTCTATATTTTCCCATTGATCTAAGCATATACATTATTCAACGTAACACACTTCATACAATGATCAATATCTCTAATTTTCATTGAGTACACCTTTTCTTTCAATATACTCTAGAAGACAAAATCAGGGTATCTCTCTCACCATTTCTGTGAAGTTTAAAGGAAAATGATCCCGACAAGTTTTCTAGAAACCACACTATACATTAATACTTTCTGCTCCTTACCGATATGTCCAGTATTAACATGTAAACTGGATTATATATTTACTAAAGAATATTATAAAATTTTGCAATGCATGATTATTTTTTTTTAAATTCACAAACCTCATCATTGTTGGTTCCTTTGAAAGCGTAGATTGCTTTTACCAAGAAAGGTGATCCTTCATTTGCCATGTTGTTCTGGCATCACTCACCATTGCCTTGTATTTAAGAATTCTAGTGAAACGAGCAAAAATTTGATCAATTAAAATTATCATTAGGAAAATACAAAATATATGTTTAAGAGAAGCTGGTCTTGATGGCAAGATTTCAAGAATAAAAGCAGGGCTGCAGTTAGTTGTTGGCTCTTTAGGGAAGTATGTAAGAAATAAGAATTTATGTAAGTGGAGGTATATGAAAGAGTGTTACATAAGAAGCAAAATAATAAACATAAATGCCAGAATGCAGTGTAAATGAAAGTTTTATCAGGTGTGGCTGACCTGAGGAGATGAGGCCATGTTCCAAATGATAATGTTCGCACTACAGAACTAAATCGATTGAATCTAATACAAACTGGATTCATTAAGAAATTTGATTCTTTTCAGATTGCACTTCTGCAATACTAATCCAATTAGCAAATTCAGACTTTAATCTCGACAGTTTTACAACTTCAATTGTTCATTATAATCAACAAGTGCAAAAAGGACTGTATATGGACAAATTTCTTTTTTGCAGTCTCAAACCATCCAAGTTTTCAAGTCGCAGGCTGATCAAAAGTTTCATTTCTTCTTCGGACCACAAGTCAACCGATTTCTTGGATGATATTTTGTGAAAACTGTTGAAGTTGATGCAAGGGATTGTGAGAAGGAAAGATTCTACATTAACAGCACTGATCTAGTTCTCCAATCAGGATTCAATGAATCGAGTTTGGAGAACGTTGATTTAGTTCGAATCCAGATCGCCAGTATTTGCACTTTTGAATCTAAATTTGAACCAAAATTTGAATCTAATTCAAGATACTGATCTAGATTCAATATGATAGTGTGAATGGGGTATAAGAAAGATGTTTACAGTATAGTGAAATATAGTGGACATAATATGCAAATCTACTTTGAGTTGTATGGCATGTGAAACAAATGAATTAATAATAAATGGCTGGCTAACTTGATCATGTAAGTGTTTGGTCACCCTGGAGAAATTATTAGTAATTTGTTGGTTATCATTCAATTTAGTAAATAAATAAAACTCGTTTTTAATATTAATAACTGATAAATAAAATGATAATAAAATAAGATACAATAAATTATAAAGTCACCGATTATAAGTCCTGGGAAAACTTAAAAGAATAATTGGATTGATGATGGTTGATGGCATGATGAACACACTGCCCTGATCTTGTAGAAAAATTGTTGACTTAAGTTATAGTTGGAAAATTGAAAAATGATAAACATAAGGCACAGATATTGTAGAAAATGTTGGCTATTATTGAACAGAAGGGTGGAAAAATGATATCTTGAAGATGTGGTGATGATGTAATAGAAGGTTCATATTTTTGTAGTGATGTCCAAAATAAATAGAGATATTAAATAAAAAATGTTTTCGAGAGGTTTTTTCCTCGTCTTCAGTTTTTATTTTTGAATTTTAATTTAAAAACTAGAAATTAAAATCTAAACAATGATGTGTTTCATTTGATTGTTTTGATTGAAGATATAATGTTGTTAAGATATATTGTTGTGTTTTGTTACGTTATGTAAATATATGCATTTTATTTTTCATTTGTTGTTGATGTCTAGTGATGGTTTGGCTAGATTTTTATTATTTGAAATGATGTATATAGGTTCTTTTATTACTCTTTTTTATAATTTTTTTTTTTTTACCAATAATTTTTATTTTATTCCAATCAGGTATATGATTATGATTAAGGCAATGGTTTACTAAATGGTTGTTTTTATCTTAATTTCGATATACACGTTCATGTTCTTTTAATCTTGTTTATAATTGCCGTTTTGTTTGTCCAGTATAAATGTATAAGGTAAATTTGGTATACTATGTTAGTGGTACTCCAGTTTTATCTATTTGTTTTGCCTCGTCTGTTACTCCAGACCTATTCTTAGGGGATAAAATCAACCGATTACAAAAAGGGTTTTTTCGTTTGTTGTAAACAATGAAGACTGGATTGACAGCCCTTCATTGTTCGATGATACAGTAAGCAGGCTTTGTTTTTTAGGTGGTGTTGATAAAATACACTCTTCATTGTTAAAAGACAGTTGTTTACAATCCACCTAGAGAGAAAACCATACAGAAAGTGTGTTTAATTTGAAGGGAAATTGGCCAATATGACTCCACGATGACCAAATTTTTGTTTTCTGAATAAATCAAGGATGAATTAAAATTTAGATAAGTAAATCGTGTTTTTCATTTATTCAATTACACTGTCAACAAGTGCTAATGAGAGAAAATAAAGAACTAAATTTTGTATACAGTTTAAACAATACATACAACCTTTTAAAGTTGGGTTTGGAATAATATACGAGGTCAATAATTTATTATCGATAATTATTATTTTTTCGAAATCTGAGATAGACAATGACTTTCCTCTTGCTTTGAAGATCAAGTGCAAAATTTCATCAAGATCAGAAAAAACTGCAGATTTGTATAAGAAACAAACACACCCACAAACACTCTTCTTTAATGCTTTGGCAGATGTCTTTGAAATTTGTATTTATATTGTTATTTTGTTTTTTATCTATTGTTCTTATGTATTGTTTAAACACAACCCAACAATACAAATACATCCTAATAAATTACATCTTCAATCAAAACAAAACAATCAAATGAAACACATCATTGTTTAGATTTCATTTTTCAGTTTTTAAAGTAGGATTCAAAAATGACAACTAAGATGAGAGAAAACCCTCTCTAAAACGTTTTTTATTTAATTCCCTGTTTATTTTGGACATCACTATTTAATATCCCTTCTTCTACATCATCACCACATCTTCAAGACATTGTTTCTCCACCCTTCTGTTCAACAATAGTCAACATTTTCTACAATATATGTGCCTTTTGTTCATCATTCTTCCAACTATAACTTCAGTCAACAATTTTTCTATAAGATCTGTGCATTATGTTTGTCATTTCTTCAAACATCATCAACCCAGTTTTCTTCAAGTTTTTCCATTTCATCATGACTACTGATGCCTTTATCATGTCTTATTTTATTTATCAGTTTATTAATATTAAAAAGGAGTTTTATTAATTTACTTAATTGAATGGTTATCATACCCCTCCTTCACCGTGTAAAATTTTTCCTTATTTGACCTAGCTGATCCAAAGAATTGGAAAGATTATCAGGCACAGATTACAATACAAAGTTAAAATTATATTTCTATGGTTTATAAACATGGAATATACTTGCAAGGATGTGCTAATATAATGGTAACAACATATAATTGGCATATCTAATTAGAGATCACTTTTTTATGCTCATGTAAAGCAATGGAATTAATTAGTGCATTTCTTAACTCAAGAGATTTAAGTTCAAACATTACTAAAAATGTTCCTATTGAATTACAGTAATTGATATTAATTAATATTTTGCATCAATATTAATGTGTGTATGTTATTAAAATGAAGATCACTTATCAACTTTAATAATTTGTGTAAGTAAACACAGTCCATTGAAAAAAACCTTAACATGTCAACGCCTATACCACAACTCAAAATGTTCAAAATAGTAATCCATATAATTAATAATAATAATAAAACTAGAGATCAACAATACTTTAAGGCTTCTTGCATCGATTTTCGCCGTTGCTATATTTATTTAAAAGTTATTTTAACAATATTAATTTTTAAAGTTATAAATAACACATGTGCGATAGACTTTCTGTAGAAAAGGTCCCGTCTCTTGCCGCTACCTCAGAAAGAGGCGGCGCTAGGTATGCTACTACTACCGCCCTCTTATATCTGAATAACAAAGTCTAAGCAATGATAATTTACATAGGAAAAGGAAATTAATGACAATAAGCGATCTATAAGTTTTAAAACTATAAAAACTTAACACAAAACACTTCAAGCCTTCTTTCATCGACTTACAGCGTCATTATGATTATAATTAATTTTTAATAGCAATCAACGTTTATATAAATCAGCTTTCAATACAATCATAACAACAAACATGGCAGCGCCCGTCGAAAGATTGCAGCAGCTGGAGGCGATTGAAAAAGACATCACTAATGTTTTACATAGTGCAGGTGAGAATGTAACAAGTTTATCTCTGTTAAAATGTTGTTGTATTTGTTGAAGTAACTCAAGTAATTTATGAAATAGGTCAGGCCATCCAGGAACTGAGCAAAGATAAGCTTAGTATGAAGCAAATCGAGGGCCACACAATGACGTTTTTGAAGACTTTAGAAAATGTGGAAAATGGTCTTTCGAAGCAGATTAGCTATTTAACACAAGTGTCCACAGGTATTATATTAACGATCCCACTGTCTTAATTAAACTTAACACAGTGATGGTATAAAACACGAAAAAGCCATCAAATTATGACCGCAGACGTTTAATGTTTACTATCTGAACAATCGCAAAGCCGAAAGTTTAGAATATCCGCACAGTCAAAAACGCAAAACTTCAAAATCCACCGAACCCGAAAGCGAAAATTCCCTAATCGACCAAACGAATTTAATAAATAACAACACTAAAAATAAAAAAATAATATAAAAAAAACCAACCTGAAACACGACCCACAGAAACTCAACCTTTAACACCACACAAACAGCATTTGCCACCATGCGAAAAAATTGAAAAATCTAATTTTTCCAACAGAAAAAACATTTCCACAAAAAAAAACCTACTGATTTCTACTGGTCACTCAGCAGCGTCAACACTGTGTGCGAGCGAAGAAAGGGAGTTTGGTTTGTTTTTTTGTTTTTTTCCAAAGTGGGGGTGGGGGCTATGCAAAAGCAGCAGGCAAAACAAATAAAAACAACACTAAACTTAGACACAACCACCCGAAGGTCCACAGAAAAACAAAAAAGAAACTCACGGAAACATCAGAACTCCAAACACTACAGCAACCCATGCACAATTTCCAACACAGAAACAGCAACAGCAATTCTGCACACCAAACAGAAAAAACCAACAAAAACAAATGCTAAAACACAAACACGACAAACAAAAAAGGGAAAGAAAAACGCCACCAAATTTCCAACGCAAAAAACAACCACCCAAAAAAAAAAACTAACTGGAAACCAAAAAAAAAAAACATACAATATTAAATCGAAAACCAAAAACTCCAGAAACCGAAGCACCACAAAAATATATTCGACCACCAAATATTAGGAACTCCAACAAAAGATGCTAAATCCCCCAAAACGCAACACCCGACAGGTAACTTTGCAATTGTTCAGAGGATGTTTGATTTCCTTTAACCCACAAAGCAGCATAAGGTGGCAGTAACTATCCTGGGATATCACCTAAAATAACCTGCATTGTAAATTCCACCCAACAGTGCATCCAGTGTTATGGCCTCTGATGGCATAGGCTATGAATCCAGATTCATTGGATCAGACTAGGGCAGGATAGATAAAAGGGCATAGGCACATCATTCAGATCCAATGTCAGTCATTTTGTCCATTTCATGCACAATGTTTGACAGAATGCAGTTAGCTTTATGTTTGATGAGCTATATGGTCACTCTGAACGTTGCACAAACATATCCCCTGATCTCTAGCATGTGTCAGCACCATCGCCGGATTTAGATGAAAAGAGGCCCCTAGGCTATTCCACTTGAGGCCCTTTCACCTCCCATTTTTAATGCTAACAATTCGAATGTAGGCCCCTCTTGACCTTGAGGCCCTAGGCTGAAGCCTAGTTAGCCTATAGGAAAATCCGGCCCTAACTCTGCGCACATCTGGACGGGTTTGCATTGGCTCATCCTTGCACCATTTGCACTTATGAGAACAGCACTCATCCTTGTTCCAAGGTTTTGTACCATTGCAATATGTTCTTTAATCAAACTAATGATAAATTGGCAGCCTTTTCCCATTCCAACACAAGACATTTATGGCCACTTTTTCCCTGAAAGATACTTATCACACAGCTTCCAGCGGTTGGCCTTGCACTAGCAGTGACGTGAGAGCAAGAGCCTTGTACTTCTTGTTTCAGTAAAACAGGCCAATCAAATGCATTACTATCATGTTTCTCTTTTACCTTTTTTGGTGTCAAGGATGTTAAATTACCAGTGCATCTATTTGAGATTTAACCTTCCAGGATTTGCTTGGTCTTATAAGCTTGGAAGTAAAGGGCAACACAAACATCCATGCCCTCAATGGGATTCAAACCCACCACTCACTGGTCAAGAGTGACAAGACCTGCGCCTTAGCACTCTCAACCACCAAGCTGCCAGTTACCTTAAGGCAGTGTTTCTCAACCTGTGCTCCGTGACTACTCCAGGAAAATAAAGTAATAAAAAATTATTGTGGCCTGTTGTGCATACGCTGTCTGAGTGATTTGCCTAATGGGCTCAGTCATAGAAATTGATTATAAAAAGGGCTCTGCGAGTCAAAAGTTTGAAACCACTGCCTTAAGAATAAAATTTGTATTTAAACTTAAAGAATTTCCTTCCTTTCCTTTATTCGGATGCACCTCTACTTCTTCATAGTAAAATAATATATTTTCAATTAAAAACTGATTTATTTGATCATCCAAACATAACACCTTGTTGAGCTGTAGTCAAATCAAAGTGTAATGTTTTGTTACAAAATTTATTTTATTAGGACAACCTCACGAAGGATCGAGTTATGCTGCTCAGAAGGTGCTGCAAATGGCATGGCATCGTCTTGAACATGCTAGAAGCAAAGTTAATGAACTTGATCGAGTGAAGAATCAACACACCCAGGGATCAATGCGTCAATCAACAGTTCGCCAGTCTTAACGGAAAATAAAAAATTTCTACAAACAAACTTTATTTACAATATTTTATACATTTTATTACAAGTTTTATAATTAATCATCTCAACCCATTCTGTATACCGAAAAAATCATTTTCGACAATATATTTAACACACTGCCAAATGACATTTCTTTCGTGTTGTATTTCACGAGCGAGTAGCTGAAATAAAATAAAAAAATTTTTTAAAGCAAATGTCTTCTAAAGGAGAAATAATCAAACAATCAGTGTAGAAACCCACTTTTTCTAATAAGGACATCTGATGCTTCCTGAGTTTTGTTATTGGGGCTCGTTTGATTATTTTATTGCCCTTTGAAGAGGGTTTGTTTTCTGTACGTTTTACTCTCCTATTCCTTTCCTTCCTTCTGTTCTTTTTCTTCTGAGTTTTGTCTGCAAATAAATAAATCTTGTTTAAGTATGGACAATATATCAAATGTGAATATTCAAAAGCTCTGTTACTGCTTAACTGTTTTCTTCATCACTATCACCACTATTTCCATACGAATTGATAAGGAGGCCTAATGCACCAGAAAGTTTAGGTTTCTCATCTTTAGAAGAATCTGTCATTTTATATTCTATCTTAGTCTCCAAAGGCCCTTCATCTGAATCCGAATCTGAAACAAAAGGTATGTTAATACACAAAGAAATGACTGCTGCTTGAAATTTAGCCATTACACTAAGAAAACCTACAGAAGAAAGTGAGCTTATTAAGGAGTGTATAAGCTGCTACCTGCTACTTTTCCAAAGCAAATTTATATTACAAATGTAGCATAACCAAAAATTCCTCTGGGGTGGGGGTACTTTCATTTTCAAAAAATAAAGGTGTATTCTCATAGCTTGCTAGAGCTTTAAACCAAAGCTTGAGCTTTGTAGCAAATTCTACTCGTGAAAAGGTTTCGATTACGAGCTTTTTCAAACTAAGCTAGCGTTGGAGCTATCCCATAGCCAACGTGTCTCGCAAGAAATCACCTGTGGGAATTCATAAAAACATAGCACCTATCAATGCAAAAATACATTGCAAAGAAGTGTAATTTTAAGACTGCTCTTAGTAATTAATCTTCACAGTTTGTCTAAGGACTCCAAGGAGAGTTTGGATACACAAAACCATTCCAATTCACTGCTGCAGAAACTTCATTCCAGCATTCACTTGGCGATTTTTGTAATACTTTTCTTTTATCCCATAAAGGATATCTCCTTTCCATTTTGCCTAAAAATTTCTCTTTCATGGTGGCCACCGTTGCAGACATCAACAAAAAGCAGATAGTGTACATGCAATCAAACAGACTTACACAGGGTGACCCATTTTAAAGTTTTCCCTGGAATATCTCTAAAACAACACATGGGATCGAAAATAGTTCCAAATGAAATTTGTTTGTCTCGGAGGGGGCAATCGAATGGTACTAAAATAGACCCCCATCCTCCACTCCCTGAGGTGGGTGGGTAACAACTTTGTAATCTTAAATCAGAACCCCCATATTTTATTGCACACCATACGTCATCCAGCAATAGTGGGCAGAGCCCCAGGAAATTCTGAACTGGCCAATCAAAGTGAACAGGAAACTGATCAAATCATAATTATTCGCCTCTTGCAAGCTGCACGAGCACCACCATCGTGAAGTTTCTCAAAGTATTTGTGGTCATGAGACTGGGAGCTGAATGAAATGAAAATGTTCTTTCCTTATTAAATACGGTTTCCAGTGTGTTAATTTTAATTTCACAAGACTCTAAATACTTCTTTCCTTTAATCGCTTTGTCCATAGCTGTCTTTGCTGACGAAACCTGTTTTCAGATGGAAATGAATAATATTTTGTTCCTTCTGGGCGTCTATTATATGAATTTGAACATTTTCTATTACGCAGTACATCATACAGGACATTTTTGAGTCAATTCAGAAAATTTATACACAAAATAAAATCGCTAAAATTGAGATAAATTTGCGAGCCCCCATAGACGACAAGCACAATGTATCCACAAATAGTTTACTCACATTCCCGCCAGGTGGTGCTTCGATCTAACTTGCAAGAGCCGAATAGAGAATTTTATAAATAAGTTATCTCTTTTCTATTCCTCTTTTACCTTTTTGATGCCGAGGATATTAAGAACAATTGGATCTACAGTCAGACTTCGCACATTCGCAAGGTTAGGTTCCAGAACTCGTCGTGAAGAGGAGGATTCGCGAATGTTTGATAGAATCTCTAAGAATGGTAATACACGCTTATTTCTATTGTTTAAGCCCTATACAGGGTCTCTCATACTCAACAAATTTTTGATGTAACAATAGAATACAGTATTGCCTAACTGATATTTGTCACATTAGAAATGAATGGAAAGCTTAAAAGCATGAAAGCATAAATTACTATGAAAATTAAACTCACACTTCTGTAGGGTTCTGATTTCGTGAATGCGAATAAGTTCAGTTCCAATGAAATTTCGCGGATCTGTAAATTCTCGAATCACGAAGCTTGAACGTCCGAGGTCTGACTGAATTTGAAATTTAACCTAGCACGGGTTCAGCTACTGAGGCTTTGCTTAGTCTTCCATGCTTTATAACACTTTTAGTCAAATTATATTGTATAAAGTATTGCTCCACTTTAAGAGAGTCTACCCTTGCACATAGAATCTACTCATTCTTATTTACTATTCAAGCTTTCTCGAGACAAAAATTAATTCCCTCAGAACACTGAAGATAAAAATTCACAATTTGCAAATTGATCTCTACACATAAAATGATCACAATTTTAACTAAACCAATTAATATCTATTCAAAATTACCTTCAATATCAGCAGAAAATAAATATGAATTGAGTTTATCAGCTTTAGGATTCTGTAATTTCCTCGCCACCACTGAACAAGAAGAATTCTGGTTTGCATTATCCGACTCATTATCAGACTTCGTGACATCTGTGATTTTATTGGTCGTTTGATTTAAGCCAATAAACTTTTTCAATCCATCATTTTCTGAAGGATTAGAAGCTTGAGGAAGGATTGAAACTCTCGATCTAAATTGACCTCTTCTTCCGTTTTGAAACTGAGAACCAGATCTTTGTCCTGATGAATCTTGAGATGTCAGTGAAGAAAGCATTGGATGATTTGTCTGATGCTTAAAGCCACGACCTCGTCTGCCTCTCTGTCTTCCTCTGTTTGATCTGTAAAGAAAAGCTTTATTTTAAACAAGAAGATTCTTTAACTCAAAAGTGAGCAAGCAATTGAGAAATAATTACTTAAAGGGAGTCCTGTTTGGAAGAACTTTAGGTGAAACTAGTTTAATTTGAGTCTGCCTTTCACGTGTTGGAAAATTTCTAGGATGGATGCAAAATAAATAAATAATCATGAATGCTATCTTAATATTTAAAAGTTAATGTGAACACACAAGCTTACTTTTTCCTTTCTTCTCTCCACTTTTTAATCTCCTCTGGGTTTGTTAACTTCATTATTTGTAAGGCATAGCCGGAATCATGTTGCTGCCATTTAAATAACAAGAATTAAAAATATAGAACCATGATAGAATAATCATATAATAGGTGTGCAACTTAATTATTGATGAAAAATAGGAAAGAAAATTCCACAGCCTGGATTCGAACCAGGAACCTTTGGCTCAGACCACCAACGCTCTAACCAATTGTGCCACTGGGGACAAGAAAGTTAAATGCTATTTACATGTCCTTAGGGCTTCGTTAGAGCAGTTACCTATTTCGCAGGCTGGGACTATCTTTCCTAAAGCCAGTTTCCCATTTAGCATCTCTTTAGCGTTTGTCAAGCGTATATTTGTCAGTTATCTAGTCCGCAGGTCTTTTTGGTGTATTCTTGAAAAACGCACTCGTTTTCCAATTAGCAACTTCCATGCGTCTGTTAGCCGCCTGTCACGTGTATTTTCAAGATCGGGCATGGCTAGATTTTTACACGTTTTTTCAGATCTACCCAATCAGGTGAGATCTACGGTACTTCACTATGGATTCTGGAAAGTGGTCTTCGCCGATTCAGACAGAGAATCGTGGCTGCCGTAGCTGCTGTTCGTCGACACGGGTTCTCGTGAATTTATTAATAAACAACTTTTAAAAATTTGCTGAATCATTTATTTACTAAGTAAAAATGATATAGTAATAAATTCAAAGCATGAATGTTATCGGAGTGGTCGATATCCTCTTTTTCCATTGCCTTGAGAGAGGGACAATTGTTTGCAGGAACTCGACCAATCAAATCAGACCGGAATCAGAATAACGCTTGAAAGTCGCTAAATGGAAAACGACTGCGCTCGCATGCTAATCATGACGCATCTTGCAGGCGACGATTGCAACAGGTTCAAAAGTCGCCGCACATTACGCGAGATGCGTAAAAGTCGCCAAATGGAAAACGGCCTTAAGGGGTAATATTCATTAAAGAATAACTCATGAATGATCTGTGAGGGTTTTATCCTGCACCATATCTCAGCTGTTCAAATTATTGATGAAAAATGGGTTAACTTAATTCTGTAGGTTATCCAGGGCCAGCTGAAGAAGTTTTCAGACATGTCACAGATTTAAAATAAACTTGCAGAGAAGTTCGGCGTAACTTACTAAGCCATCGGTGTAACTTTCTAAGTTGCATGACTTGGACTTGGGAAAATCCAGAAAGAGAGAAAGTGGGTGCCTCACGAGATGGTGGAAACAATCGGATACAAAGGCACAACTGCTGGCAATCAGTTGAAGAAGTCTTTTCTTTACAAAATCGTAACTGGCTAGGAAAAATGGGTCTGGTACAATAACTATAAAGTCAAAAGATCTTGGGTTAACCCTGCCGAATCATCTTTGCAGCCCAATTGCAACATACACAGCAAGAAGGAGGTGCTGTGCCGTAAGCTCCTCCTAGCAGGCCAGACAGTCACGGCAAACCATTGTGCACAGCAAATGCAAAATCTGCAACTGCAATTGAAGAAAAACGGCCACTGAATTACTACCAAGTGCACCTGCTGCAACACTCTCGTCCTCAATAGCTCAAGTGGTGATGTCAATGAACTTTGATAGAAAATCCTATCCACCTGGCATATTCTCCGGATATTGCTTCTTTGGATTACCACTTGTTCAGAATGAAAAATAAGTGCGAAACTGAATGAGACTTCGAGTTGAAGAATGAATTGTTCTTCTGACATGGAACCCAAATACTGCCTGAACAAAGGCGGTGGTAGCTGACAGAAATTATTTTGCCTAACAGATATGGAACATAGTTTTCAAGAAATAATCAAAAAATTCCAACAGAATTAAGCTGCACACCCAATAAAATGACAAATTAAATTAAACATGAATACCATTTTAACATGAAGTTCAACAATTTTGCTATGAGCTTCAAACTGGCAGCCATCTCGTCCACACTAGGAAAAGAATTTGAAAAAAATATAAAAAATCAACAAAAACCAACCATAACAGCAAACCTAAATGAGCTGATATTACAATCATAAGCCTTACTATTTCATGTTCATCCAAATGTTTTTGCAACTGAGATTCATCTTCAAATGACCGATCACAAGTATCACAATTATATTTTCCTGCTTTTCTTGGCTGTAAATAAAGAAATTTTAAAAATCAGTTTTACAATTTTTTTAGAATAACAAATAGCACAAATAGAGCAATGTGGATGCCTATTTCAGGATTCACGCTTAAGTCGCAATTTACACGTCAAATCAATACTGCCTAGAAAGAAAGCCTGCACACGGAAAAATCATCCATTGTTACACACCTACGGTAGGGCAAATTTCGGGCTTATTATTGATAGAAATACGATTAACAATACCCTACTGTAGGTGATGTAGCAATGTATGACATTTCCGTGTGCAAGCTTTCTCTCTAGGTGGTATTAGTGAAATGGGTATTTTTGCTTAAAACTGACTCGTGATATTTTTGAATATTATCGGCTGTATCCTCATCACATTTTCACCTCATTTCATTTTGTCACATGCTGTCTCAGTTAAATTTCTAATTAACTATAGAGATTGTGGATGCATGTAACATGGTTCGTACGCATTTATGAAGAAAAAATTCAAGGACTTTTCAAGGACTAAATAATGTTTTTCAAGGGCTCATTAAATGAATTGTATATATAATTTTTTCCCCAAGAAAGGGGAGGGGGAAGGGGATTCTCCCCAAAATTAGTATGGGAAAGATGTGATGACTCATTTCTTGGTATTTCTGTCTGTTGAGATAAAAGGTGGTCCATTAAAAACTACGTGGAAGAATTACCACTTTTATTTCTTAAAGAATTCAAGGACTTTTCAATGACTCTATTCCATTTTCAAATATTTTTAAGGACCTTGAAAACGAAAAAAGTTTTTCAAGGACTTTTCAAGGATTTCAAGGACTCGTACGAACCATGATGTAAAAATATGGAAGTCAAAAAGAACCTTCCTCGCATCTTGTGAAATTTGATTCACATTTTCAGGCTGAGGAGTGAAATTGGCTTTTAGATTTTTGGCCCTAGAGCAACCCAAAAATTCAACAATAGCGAGTCAAGATATTCGAAACATTAGAATACAAGTCATTGTTTGTCGTATATAAAACCTTCTACCATTTTAAACATTCTGTAATGACAGGTTTTGCAATAAATGTTGAAATGTTGTCGTTAAGTTACTAACGACGCTTTTGTGAATCAGAGATGAAAATAAAAAAATGCAGTCAGCATAGTATCATAAACTTCATCGCAATAAACTAACAACTTTATAAGAAAGCAATACATTATAACTGGAACCAATGCTCCGTTGTTTTTGTTTTTTTTTTAATGTAAAATCTAAACAACCTTTGTTTCATTTGAATGACTGTCATAGGTGGGGATCATTATTTTATATCCATTCTACGAGCAAAAAATTTCAAAAAAAAAAATTATTCCTGCAATGTTGTCTGATATAAAGATACTGCCTGTATATCTTTGTTCACCAAGGATCTACAGGCGTAGTGCAAACATAGCATTACATTAAACTTATTTATTTTCTATTAAGTGAATCTCAATACCATATTTTGAACAGGACCATTAGCATTAAACCTCATACGAGAAGGGGCCTGTTGATTGTCCGGAGAGACAAAACTGGGAGTTCTTGTGAAGTAAAAAGGTTGCCTATGCCTGGGTTGAAGTGGTGATGGTGGTGGTGGCGGCCTATGGTGCATGAACGGTGGCACAAAGAACCGTGGAGGTCCACCAAAATGATGCCCATCAGGTGGAAAACGATTGGGCGTTTGATGCATAGGAAATTCTCTCTGATGCATCTGATATCCGCTGTGTCCATTTTCAGGAATTGGAGGAGTAGGGGGAGGCCCAAAAAATCGAGGCATATTTCCTGGAGGAACTGAACTGGGTGAATTATTCACTGGATACTCTCCTTGCGGCATCATATGTTGTGGTCCATTCGGGTGTCTTGGAGAAGGGGGTGGACCCCCGGTAAACATCGGAGGTCGCATGAAAGGTGGTCTCATTTTCGACGGTATAATATCAGCTTTTTAAGAGATGATTGTCTTTTTTCACTAAAATTCCTGAAAATTAAATGAAACGTGCACGATGTGTGTTAAAAAAAATTAATCAAGTGATAACAGGGATGGATGATGGTCTCCCTTCATCCATCCCTGGTGATAAAATATAAAGCGATCTCTGTAATATCGATGCACTTTGATTTGGATCACTCACCTTTCTGTAATAAATGCGAAATAATGACTAAGAAATGAATAAATCCAATCAAAACATCTTAATCCAGCTGCTCCCTTCTTTTATCAGGTGCTACCTTTCTTAATTAACTACAAACAACCCGCGAATCGACGGCATGGCCTGCGTATCCCATGAACCTTTGCAGGCGGTGTTGTGGAGAATTTCCACAACGTTATTTTTCCACCGCCCTGTTATAGAAAATCTTTATCTTGGAAATGAAGACGTCCAAAAAGGTCATCTACAATGCTGTTTTTATACTAATTAGACAAAAAAGTAGACTGAAACTGGTTAACTTGAACGTGATTTCTAGCACCAGGAGCTATTAGATTATCGGCTTAAGGCTATGGCCATATATGATTTTGTTCATGGTTTATTCTTTTACTCCATGTACTTTTTGAGTCTATCTAGCCTTGGTTCCCAAACATTTTTTCTTCCAATTAAAAAAAAAACAAAAACGGGGGGGGGGGGGGCATTGATGGTGAAAAATAATTAGAAGTAATTATTATAGTTATAATTGGAAAGAAAATTCCACCGCCTGAACTCAAACCAAGAATCTTCAACTAATGGTGCCAGTGCACTATCTAAGGGTGCGTTTCGATAGATTCTTGGACCTCGTAATTGTAGGGGTTTCTCTGTCTGAATCGTTTCAATAGGTTTTCGTGAGGTGGTCTCACCAGTTTCGATAGAGCCAAGAACCTCACAAGAAGGGAGTCTTGGGCTCAACGAAACCATCCTAACTTTTGAGGTTTTCAGCTTCGTGAGAACCAATCCTGCTGTTTAAAGATGGCAGCAGCCATAGAGGATTTATAGGGTAGATTAGGTATCTTGGTATAAATAAGAAATCTTTGATACAGCACATGAAGAACGCACAAAAACTGAAGTGAAACAGCAACTGAACAAATATTACCTGCCTGTAGCATTTCGACAGCATGATCATCGCAATTCTCACTTTAGCTCACTGGCCAGTTATAAGAACTAGCTCTCGCTAGGTCCGCGAATTTATCAAAACGCACCCTAACCCAGCAGCTCCCAATTGCGGTTTCGCCAAAAAATTTTGTTTTATACAAAGAAATATTTCCACACTCAACATTGCGTTTGGGTTTAGAAGGAATACCAATCGGGTTATAATGGGAATCACTGCTCTAACCAATAAAGCCAGTATGGACATGGAAGCATTACGATATCTTCATGTCCATTTGGGCTGGTTAGAGCAATTCGCAGATACAGAACTATCTTTCAACCATGTAACATTCATAAAGAATAAACTTAGGAAATGGGCAAAAAGTATTTTTTAAATAAAACACCACATCTCAGATGTCTTAAATCATAAATGAAAACAGACATTTGAGGTAGGCTATGTTAAATAAAAAAATCCTCATTGACCATTCTCAAGTTTATTCTTTAATGCATATTATGCCTGTAAGATAGTTAGTCTTTGTTTTGACCCCATTGATTGGTCCTTGCCAGCAGGGCTGTGTCCTATTGTCCTCACAGGTGTTCTACAGCCAGTTCAAAACCTGTAAATAAAAAATCATCATTAACCATTCCTAAGTTTATTCTTTGATAGCATATATCATTTCATTATGCCATTTATTTTCAACTTGATTTTCCTATTTTATCAAAAATTTCTGAGCAATCCAATTTTGTTTATTTTACTTTGGTACCCATTCAAACTTTATGGTCTTCAAATTTCTTATTGAAAATGCTTATATCAAAGTTAAAATTATTGTTGCTTCTCAACAATCATTCTGTAGGTTGTTATATACATTTTTTTTCAATATCTAAATTGCTGAATAGAAGTGGAAAAATGAATGACCACAGACTATAACTTTTTTGACTTCAGCTTTTCCACCTCTCAGGAAGTTTATTTTCCAGTTATTACATTCACCCACGAGATTCTAAAGAAGCTTTCAAAGGTAAATTGGAATTGACACAAGCACAGCTACAAGGTAAATTAATTGACCGGCATTCCTGGAATAATTAGTCCAAATAATTTAGAAAATCTAAAGTAGTAAATGAAAGTAAAACTTCCAGGACCTGAAATCAAACCACTCGTCACAATTATCAGTCTTGCTGTTCTTACAGGCACTAATAGAGCTATGCTGTTTCAAAATGTCTTATCAGCTTCCAGGAAATCACAAAGATAGCCCAGATGCTAAGTGGCAAGATTAAAATACCCAGCCCCTAGTTCAATCCCAGAATTTTTCCTTTCATTTACTACCTTTATTTGCAGTTACAAGGCACCTCAATTGATGTTAGTTGTCCCTTTCTGGAACAAAATTATTTTGGACCTTTCAAGTAGCAGATACCTCGTATTAATACCATTAAACCTTCAGGTATATACCTTTCTTCAGACTATACAATATTGATAATGGGAACTTTCAATAGGAACAGAAGCACTTGATAGGCAAAAAATATAGTCCCTTACTTTAAATTTGTCATCAAGTTACCTTCAAGGCTCAAGAGAGGCATCAATTAATGCTTTGTTGTTGTAATGCTTTTCCTACTTAAAACAAAAGCTATAACATCGCTATACTATTAAATGTATGCTTAATCTGCAATCAGTGTTCCCTATGAGAACAGACTTTTGGAACATCCTATACAAGTTTCAACAGAATCTGGTATCAGATACTCTTTACACGCTCCACAATGCCTCTCAATTAGAGTTAAAATTGTTACAAAATGGGATAAGTTTAGTAAGTAACTTTGGCAGCACAAAATTGAGATGCCCATTTTAAAAAGGCATAACAGTTTCACTTAAAGTAATAACATTGTCAATAATAATTAAGCTTGTTACATTTTCTTTGCACCAATAGCATGGCTATCTATCTTGGTGAATTGCATACATTTACCTTTAAATATACAAATTTTATCAGCAGTAAGACTTAATGATAGTGAATAATGCAAAAATACAAAATCTATCATTAAAATATAAAAACGTTTTATTCACATTTTACACATTACACAAACACTTATCACACTTTTTAAAACTCACATTTTTAATTAAGACTTTTAATTAAAAACGCTGAGGTGCAAATAAATCATTAAGAATTTCTCCATTTGAAAAACAATAACTCCTCATCGTGAATGGGCTGGTGCTGCCGTGAAGGTCTGACCTCCTCCTGTTGTCAATTTTTGTGAAATTAATTTACCGTAGCCACCTCTTCCCGAGTCATAATCTGTTCGGTATTCATCACGGACCTAAGAAAGGAACGTCAAAAGCAATGACTGTAATTCAAATAATACTTTGATAATAAAAATCTCTTTAATATATTTGTTTACACTTAAGAACTTGTACTGCATATTTATTATAAAATTTAAATGTTGCCTAACCTGTCCTCCAGTTTTTCCTCGCCCATACTGCCGTCCTTCAACAAACCCAGCATCCCAATCGGTACGTATAATTCTGTCATCTAAGCGGGTTCCATTAACATACCGCATTGCATTTTCTGCATCGCTTCTGATGTAATATTTATTTGAGTTAAGCAATAATTAAGTTTATCTTATTATTTAAGCTTAAAAAAAAAGCCATTTATCATTTAAAGATTGACTGTAGATTAATAAAAAACTCTTTAAAGTCTGCTTCCTATGCCATCATCACCTTGATATAATACACTAAACCCTGAAATATACATTATCCTCGTTTATAACTGAGGTTTGGTTCCAAAAAATAACATTGTGATAAATAAATAATAGAACCTATGGGAAAAATAGGGTTTCATCCAAAGACCCCCAAGCTGGCTTCCAACTTGCCCAAATATTACCACTAAATAAATTTAAACACGTAATGATATTAAGAAATAAAGAAATTAAACTGGAGCTAACTCCAAACATCAGATAAATGATATTAATTAGAAAAATGGATGGAAAAATTCTGCGACCAGGATTCGGACCAGGAACCTTGACTGTCATGGTCGACACCTCTTAGTGACAGGCTGGCTGTACAGACGTCTGCGACAGCCCGGTTGGTAGAGGCGTCGACGACCATGCCATCGAGGTTCCTGGTTCGAATCCAGGTCGCAGAATTTTCCATCCATTTTTCTACATAATGATATTTATTAGCTTCAGTGCTCATTCTTTATTTCTTACACATAATGGTATTTAATTTTAGCTCTTTATTACGTATAAAATATTTAATAATTTAATGTTTCAGTAAAATTTTATACGAAATATGTAAAATAAAACGATCAGTAAATAATAAAACTCCCTGTGAAAAGTACACAATGGCATAGCGAGGATAAACAGCACCCAGGATATGATATTCATTTTTCGCCCCACAACATCGTATTTTGTAACCCCTGGAGGGGGAAGTCTTAGACTGAATGCTTAAGATGTTCGAGTAACAGAAAACAGTGACCTAGAGGCCCTTAAGGGCAAGGAGAGTGTAGGTGAGGCACAAAGCACCGAAAATAGTAGAAGTTTGCTTACAGTCTTTAGTTCCATATATTTTTCCTTTTTCATGTACAGTACATGTCCGGCAGAATTACTACCAATAACAAATCTTAATAATCCATATGCTAACAACAGAATAACCGGAATAAAAAAAAATTCCAAAATCCGATGAACGGATCACCAACAATCCAAAGCAGAAAATCATGCTGACCATTTCAGGAACAGTATAGCTTGCCATCCTGGAATTGTTCCGTCTTCTGTATGCCAACACCATGCCTTGTATTTGCTTTTCCTCATGAATTATGGTAATTTTTGGTAATTTCTTGATGTGGATGTTGAATATCAAATGTCTTTGCGAAGTACATAGGAAGGTAACTAATAAATTGTTGGCAATCCATTCATCGGATTTTGGAATTTTTTTTTTGTTCAGAATTTCATACTGAACAAGTCTTCAATTGGAATTTTTCGTGTATCTGTTACAGTTTTTAAGATACGAGTCCTAATTGGCATATTTGGGATGATGAAAAGTGCACCATGAGATAGGTCACCCACAACTTCCTATTCAGTGGATTCATCAAAATTGACACATCTGCTTCGGTTACAAAAATAAAAAAAGAGGGAGGGGGCTCATTTTCGTATCTACCCTGTAATAAACCACCCCAAACAGAGCCAATGTTGGGTAAACATTCTTTAATACTCTGTTAAGACCAAAATCAAAGCCTGGTTTCTTTATTGACTTATATTTTATTTTGCCATAGCGAAGTAACGTGATAAGCATCCGCTTATTTCGAAATTTCGTCGAGTAAATCTCAATTTAATCGTTGAATTTTAAGTAAATCTTACATGAATCTCTGCATCACGGTGAATCAGAGCTTTCAGAGGATTCCAGGAATTCTCAATCTTTGAATCAGTTTACATTTCCCTGAATCTTGATCAAATTATTGAAATTCATGAATTTTGCCATAACTTTGTTGAATGTCAGACCCCACTGTTATTAACAGTTAGGTTAGGTTAAAGAGTAATACAGCTTGAGTGTTCGCGTTCGTTATTAAGAAGTTCCGCTATTTAGAAGTATGGGCCCATAGAAGACGATGTAATTTTGCCGGGAACTAATGTGTCCGCTACGGGAAGTTGCACTGTAATATCTTTCCCTACATGGTAGCTACAAAATGTGTAATAATATCTACTTGACATTTTAAAGGATATTCAACAAAGCAGAAACCACACGGCGTCTTCTTATATTTATCCAGTCCCATTATTACTTTCTTGACGTCGCCGCATTTTGAAAACAGTTCATAGATTTGCTCTTCTGTAGTGAAGAAAGATAAATTACCTATATACAACGTCGAACTAGCCTTTAATAGTCGTTCTTGTTCTGCTCGGCTTCCCTGTAATAATAATAATAATAATAATTTAATCAATCTTTGCAATAGCAATAATCATCATTCGAATGTTTAGATAGTGTCAACAAGTCGATCGAATGTCATTGTTTACATTAATTTTTAATGAATTGGATTTGATATGGTAATTTCTCCCTTAATTAATGAAGTACTAAGATCGTATACGTACTTTAAAATGCTGATCCCTGTAAGCACTAAGGTCAGTACTCATTTTCAAGCACCCTGGCTCTTCACTTGTTGTTTTCGCAACCTTTTTCGTTCTGAAAGTGACTGCTGCACACACAAGAAGAAAACAACTGAACACGGTGACTTCCGGTTCCGGTTTTTGTCCTAGCGACGATCAATGCAGAAGAAACAATGTGGTTTTCTCTTTTTTTATATATATTGGAATTCCGAATATCAACAGAACTGAATTTATCCTAATGCTTCTTAGAATATTTTGATTAAAAATGAAAGCATCTTCTATGTATAAATTGCTTCTTTTGATTCGATTTCTTATTATTTTCATTCCTTTACCCGGTTATATTCATCCTGATGAATTCTTTCAATCAGCAGAAGTGATAGCAGGTAGCATTGATGTATTGCAATTAAAGATGCTAAAATTCTGTAAAACAAGCATAGCTAACAAATTATGTACACTCAGAATATTGTAAATCTCCTTGACATTGGCCGGTATTAAGAAAGTATTTAATGGAAAAAATCTAATGGGTCCATATCCTGATATGACATGCTTGTCTAAGCCCTTTAATTATTATTGTTTTTAAATTTTACACACTAAAGCACTGTTCAAATGGTTTATTTTGTGGCATCTTAAAGGTAAATTTAAGATACATACTGGGTGAATACACCTATTTAACAGGAACGCCTACCAGTAATATGTAAATCCTCCAATTTAGCATCTGTGTTGTTGTTGGGGCTCTTTAAAGCTATGTTCGAATTACGTCTTAATCACGGTTAAGTAATCACGGTTAAATCTTGATCACGATCAAGCAGAACTGTGTGGCCTGCTTCGGTTACCTAACTGCGTTTCAGAAACCCGGTTAGTGACGACATATCCCGATTAGCATCAACGAACAGGAAAATAAAACATGGCGATAAAGCGAAAGCGTAGCACCGAAAGTTCTGATGAGGTAACCAAAGCTCTTATATGCCTTTGGGGAGACAATTTTTCAAACTTCGAGAAAGACTAAACTTAACTGCCCCTTGTACAAGCACATATCTAAGGTTCTGCTCCATTCATCGTAATTTCTCTAAACGCATAGCCCGCGATAGCCAGTTGCTACACTCACCACCATCTATTGACGCATTTGCGAGAAAAGACTCGTAGAAAACACCATTTCACTTGGTAATCGTCGTTTCCCTTGTATGCAGTGTGAACGGAAAGTGGTTGATTAGCTAACATTCCACGATTACTTAATCGTGATCAAGAAGTAGTGCGAACATAGCATAAGATGTTGAAAATTCTGGTGTCAACTTTCTTCACAACAAAACAAGGATATTTTTTAATTCATGTTGATTTGATAGTGCTGAAAGTCTGTCGAGAGCATCCCATATTAGTAACTTTTTATGGACCTGTATTTTAAGGTATTGTTCTTTTGATAGATACCATCTCCATGGATGGATGGAATTCGTTGGTAATGGATTTTGAAGATCAGGTATGAGTAGAGTGATCAGACATCCCACTTTTTAAGAAATTGCCCCGACATTCTGGAAAAATGTTTTCAGGTTTTCCAAAAATTCCTTCGTATTGTATCACCAATAAGTGTTGGGAAACCAGTATTTTGTATCTTTTCTAGCCGAACATTGTAAAAAACACTTCCTAAAGGAAATGTATACACCATATACATAAATTAGCATGACACAATCAACAATATTGGTGATACGACATCAACTTCAGGTCTCATCTTCTGTGTGTCCACATTTTCATTTTGAAAATATGGTCGCTCTAGGTATGAGGGACCCTAACTCATGCTATGAAAATATCCTATTACACTGCCACTGATAGTATACAAAGCTATCACCATTGATACCATGGTTTTCACCAAGTCCTGGTACTCTCATCTATGTGGTGCAACAGATTATCTCATCATGCACCCGTTTCTGATGGTCCGGTGACTATTCCTTGACAAAAGTAAACAGTGAAATTATCACTTCTTTGAAGAACATCCATCTCGCCCCATTTGGGAAATGTGAAGATGTGTGATGTCAACAGTTCAAGGAAGGTTTCTCTGGCATATGAAATTTGAATCTGTGACACACATTTTTATGAATATTATTGAGTGTTCAATATGTGAAGCATCACCACATAAAAATAACACGTTTTCAGTTTGAGATTGGCAGCTTAAGGGAACTGGTAGCTGGTTGACCTCAAAATGTTCTGGTAGGCAATCAGCTTGTGAAAAGACTCTTGTGCAAAATATGTAAATAAAAAGTATGAGTTTTCATTTAACATAGATTTGGCGTGTTTACAGTTTTCAGTTGCATCACTATAGTTACACCAATAACAAGTTTTATTCCATTGTTTGTCACTTCGTAATACTATAGGCCCCCTTCATTTTAATCTTTCGAAAGAATTTCGTTTTAATTCCCAACCCATCCCATTCAATATTACTTTGCAAATTTTATTTTTTTCTTCTCCTGTATAGCCTTGCCTTCTATTTAAACAAGTCCCTATCTGTCTTACCCTCATAGTTTCTGTATCTGCGTCCTATTTCCCTGGGAAACTTTTATAAATGCTAAATTGTTTTTCAATAAAAAGTTGAGTCTGAGTTCATTAATAAACTGAATATAGTTCATGTAACATTAGAGGATGTTGCTAGTAGTTTTGTTTATCTGCAAGTTTTAGTCAGGACATAAGATCTAGAGTCCTGAATGGAATGATTGATTAACATAAAAAAAAAATAAAATAGGCAATATAAGTGATCCGTACTGACCTACACTCGTGCGAATACTTACAGGATACGAAGAAATTTTTATTTTCATTTATCTTTCCTTTTATCATTCCCAGAAATCTCTCTCCAGCTAAAATTCTTAGAAATGACTTAATTTCCCACTTCTCCCGTCCAAGGATTATTCCACTCTCGTATATGTTAATCGATCATTCCACTCGGGGCTCTTAATTTTACGGTTTGGCAAATATTGCAAACCAGTTGAGAATGCATGGTACTGCATTACCATAATGATGTTAATGAAAACCATTACTGTACTCGCGAAGTCAGTTGGTCTTCTGCCAATTTTTTTCAATGTTTTGATTTTGACTTCAGATTCGGATAGAGCATCATAAAGTAACTAAAAATTATAATAGGCTCTCATCTATTAGGGAACATGGTCCAAATGGGAGTTAATATTTTGGTCCTTTGAGCGTTTTGGCTACGTGATCCAGATCGAAGGACTAAAAGTTTAACTTTAACCATCATTTTGGCCATGTTCCCAAATAGAACATGTGTGCCTATTATAACTTTTACTTGGTTTTTGATGCTCTATCCGAATCTGAAGTGAAAATCAAATGAAAAAAATTGGCAACAGAACAACCAACTTCACAAATCGTTGAAAATTCTAAAACTCCATGCAGGGTGCATGACAGGATGCTAACCTATGTCGTGGATACCTTCTAACAAATCTATAACAGCATTCCCTGTCTTGAAATTCTTAGAAACTTGCCTGAGTCATTACTAGCATAGCCTGTCCTTGCAATAATTTGATAGCTTTGCTTTTTCACCCCCATTTAGATTTTAAAAATTTAATTTCTCAAACGCTAATATCATGCACCATAAATGTTCATTTGCTGATTTTCTCCGTTTTCTTTCAGGTGATGTGTTTTCTGTTGACACTTATCGCCCTTGGGAGTTTCAGAGCAGCAGTCCTATCCGAACAACTGCATTTTCGAGTATAATTTGTGGCATTCCTTTTTATATCTTAAAGTTTCTTTCAAAAATTTCTGAAAATTTCCTCGATCATAGCCTCATTACAACATACACGCTATTGATAGTGCCACGAATATCAATTGCTTTGTTTTCTTTATTGCTTGATCTGTGTGTCTTTAGAATGTGCGTCTTCTTCAAGAAAGAACGATTCATTACCTTAGTAATATTGTCAACTTCCTACATTACTTACACATATCATGGTAGGCCATTTTCAAACACTGTGGAAGCTGTCTTATTTGCAGGGCTCTTGTATTTTGTTTTAAAATCTTTTCGTTTTATAAATGCACTGAGTTCTGGTACAAAAAATAATTACGTTGCGGATGCTGGAAATCCGTATTGTTTTGAAATTGCAATTCTTACAGCTGCAGGTATATTTAACCGTCCAACTTTCGCTCTGTTTGCAATTGCTCCTGTGATATTTTGGATACAGTATGGCATAAATTCAGCACCCAATAAATACCAGCTCCTATTAGCAAGAGTTTTTTCCCTGATACCTTCAGCTTACGTTGCAGGACTGGCGTTTGTTTTATGGGACACGTACTATTACGAACAGCTAACGATTAATGAATTGACCGATGGCCATATTTTTAGTGCGTTGTACCATAAAGCTGTTTTGACGCCACTGAACTTTATAAAATACAATACCAAAGCGGGTAACTTGGCCAAGCATGGATTACACCCACCATGGCTTCACGCTGTTCTTCATTTGCCAATGCTCTTTGTAAACTTAGCCCTTTATGGAACATTTGGATATTGGAAAATGATTTACAACTTGATTAAAAAGGGACAGTTTAATGAAATTGATTCTTTATCTGCCATGATGACGTGCAGCTTTGTTATACCCCTTTTGTTATTGTCTTTATTTCCACATCAGGAACCACGCTTTCTCACACCGCTTCTAGTCCCATTAATATTTTTACACAGTGATAAAGTGTGGTGGAGAAAACATCGGATAGCTTATCTCATTTGGTTCATGAGCAATGCTGTTATGTTTATGTTGTATGGCATTCTTCATCAAGGTGGACTTATCCCGTCACTTCTTCAGGCTGCTAATATGGTTTCGGAAACTGAAGCGAATCAGAAGTTCAATTTTGTCTTTTACCATACATATATGCCTCCACGGCACTTAATAAATGTGCCACTTTTGAATAGAGACATTACTTTTCGTGATCTGGAAGGAGGTAATGTGATGGAACTAACAAATACGATGTTAGCCATTAACTCTTCTAATAGCCATGTGTTTCTCTTCACTCCAGACACAGTGGCTGATACAGTACACAGATTAAATGATAGCTTTCATGTTGAATTAATTATGAAACTGTGGCCTCATTTGAGCACTGAAGATTTTCCCTCCTTTGACTCGAATGGAATGTTCTCTTTTTCGTATGTCATGAGCTATTTCGAAAGGTTTGCTCTGAACATTTATAATATTTCAAATAAAGAAACTGTGGACATTTGGTGATTAAAAGAATTTACAAAACAGCTTTGGCTTTTTTTTTAAATGGGTCTTTGGTTTCATTAATTACTTATCTAAGGAGATATTCTCGTTAAACAGTTGTCAGGAATTTGGAGGAATGGTGGTTCTATATTTTTCAGCTTGTCTCCACTTGCAAAACTTCCTTCAACAATCGACTGCACTGAGAAATTTTCTAGTCTTTTTTTCTCAGTATGTCATTAATAAGAAAACTTGCTTTTAGCTTTGGCAACCTGGCAATGAAGTTGAAAGCTAAATAACGTCAGTTTTAATCACTTCCTTCGTCATCTATTTCCCTTGTGCAGGTGGAGACGCAAGCTGAAAAAGGAAGAACAATTATTTGTTCGTCTAAATTCCCGCCACAATGGTTTGATGAGATTGTTGCCGTTAATTCAAGTTTACAAATTAAAGGTCAATTGACATAAGAAAAAAAAATCACTTTTAAAAAAAATTATCACTCGTACTGTATAGTTATGATACTCAAAAAAGTTTTGTACATGCTGATTCAAAATAAAGTACCACTACTCAAAACACGTGATAGGTGTAACAATGACAAATTCGGATGATATACGTTTTAGACTTGAGGGCGACTTTTTAGTCTTTAGGACTCTTGGAGACTGCTTTGCTATATCGTGCTTGTAGTGGTAGAAACAATAAGCTGGATACTCGTAGCCCTTGTTCAAATCCAGATAATATTTTCTTTACCTTATGTTGGAGAATTAAACCCAGTTCTTATTTGATATTAGTTTGAGTTTTCATCAGCTTCTGATGGTTTGGTAAGGAGGAATTCCCAGTCTGAGCCAGGTGTGCTGCTTTATCACTAAGCATCCACATTTCACTCTGCTGCAGGACATTTGAGATAGCTTTGCTGTACAGTGTATACGCAGGGCCATTTGCTAGAGGTGATGAGCTCTATACTGCAGGTCGCAGTGTTTTTCCTTTAGTTTGTTTTTTTAATGTTAATATCTTTACAAATAAAATTGTAATGCGAAATGGTACATTTGCACAGGCCTGCCACCAGGTCATGAAAAGGATTCAAAAAAGAAATTTTTTTTCTGTTGGGGGTGGGTGGATGGGCGTCCTTGAAACCTTAATTACTCCAACATGGCTCTTTGCAGCCAAACAGTTTCTTTTCAAGTTTGTCTCATTGAGAGAAGGCCGTTCATGTCATTTTTATTGCATTTTGAATCTATGAAATGAATGTTGCTTCATTTTTTAGAAAAAAAAAATTAATATATACGTTGTTGCATAGTTTAAGCATCCCTCTAAGTACGAATTAAATTTCTTATTAAAAAAAAAAAAAAAAAAAAAAAATCTGTCGGTACGAGGTCGTTAACTCCCAAATGGCTCGTCAGAGCCAAACAAGGAATTTACAAAAAAAGTTCGCCTTAATGAGTGGAGTCCGTACATGTCGATTTGAGTTTGGTTCGCTGGTTTGAATGCTACAGACTTTTAATTTTAGAAAAAACTAGACTGCTTACCCAGTAACATGACTGGTTATATTTACCAATTATGTGGAGACCTTCTCTCTCAGTGGTTACGACTATGGAGTTGGAGCTTAACTAAAAAATCAACACTAAACATTTTTCAGCTTATTTAATTCACAACAATGACTTGAGTATTCTTACCACAACAATCTCTCACTTTGGATTGTTGTAACTCTCTCTGTTGGCTTTCTCTCTTGGTCAGACAGACTAAGAGAATTAGTGTGTTAGATCAACCTCTCTAAAAAGGCTTACCCAATTGACATAAAATATGCTAAGGCAATACTTAAGGTAACCTCTGATTGTTATTTGCCGTTTCTGCAAATTGGAGTTAGCTGCACAAAATTGGTCACATACTTATAGACGGAATTTTTTTTTTTTTTTTTCAAAATTTCAACATTCTTTCTGAATCATGAGATTTTAAGTCAATTTCATTAGTTTTTTTTTTACGTTTTGGAAACGAAAACATAGGCCTTCACTCTTAGTAAGTGGTAGGCCAAAAATGACAGCTAGAGGAAGCTTCAGTCTCGAACTGATGAACTATTTAGATGGATGGCACACGATTGTCAGTGATTTCAAGCACTGATATATGCAAAGCACTACAGCAATATTTTCATTATTCTTGTAAAACAATTTTTTACCAGAAAGGAACAGTCAAGACAATGAGAGTGCCATCACAATCGTCTAATTCAGTTTATGCAGAGTCATTCATTGTCGGAGAAATATTATTTACCTTTGCATGTCTTTATCATGATAATAGGACCTTCCAGTACCACATCTTCAGCTTTCGATCGTTTTTGACTTAATTTTTTTATTGCACAGTCATTCATTGTCAGAGAAATATTATCCAAGTTTGGTATTGAAATTGTTTCTTCTTTGCATCAAAATAAAATTTCAAGGCTAAAATTATAGTCCTGGCGTGAAAGAATACTTGTGCATGCATAAATGATTAAAACTCATTCAAACCATTTAGAAATGGGCAGGAAATGGAGCATTACTTATGCCTAGCATTCCCTACAAAAACAATCTGACACTCGAATAAGATACTCCAGCTGCCTTGCTGGTCTTTTTTTTATTGTATCATTACGATCTCCAAGGCTATTAAATAGAAAAATCAAAAGTTATTGACTGTTGTCTTTCTTGAACTAACAGATTGATAGGCGACAAGGAAACACTTATATTTTGTATCTACAGTTTCCTTTTTCTTTCATACAGGATACTGTAGATATATACGAAGTACCACCATTGTTTACACTTTTATTTTATGAGGGTTGCCCAAATGAAAAGTGGACATCCCATAGCATCATAACTATAGCAGTGCTCTAGTGAAGGTAGGTGCTAGTAGGTTCTAAACGTGTACCGAAAAGCATAAATTAAGACATCACCTGTTCATGTGTATACAACAAACGTTCGAAGAAAGTGTGAAAATGGATGCGTCCAGGACAGAACAGCGAGGAGTAGTGTATTTTTTAGTGAACCATCATGGACTAGTGCTGAATGATTTTCTGCCAAAGAAATGCACCATCAACTCTGCACAGTACTGCAGTATTCTCACAAAACTTTGGCAATCAGTCAAAAACAAACACCTAGGTCTTTTCTTACAACAGGTGATCCTTCTGCACGATAATGTGTACCCCACATCTACAATGAAGCCACCAGTCTTGGAACATCCTGCCTATAGCTCAGACTTGTCACCATGTGATTACGTCTTTGGGCCACTCAAGACGATTTTGCAAGGGAAGCATTTTAATTCGGACGAAAACATGAAGGATGTAGTGAAAGACTCAAAAAGTCCTCCTACGCCAAGAGAATTGACCTGTTGTGTATACAATGGGACTATCAATCAAAAACAATGTGATTACTTTTAAATTTCAAATAAAGGTATTACACATCCAGATCATGTCCACTTTTCATTTGGGCAACCCTTATAACGAAGCACATCAATCTATTGTAGATTTCTAAGTTTACCATTCGCATCTCATTTGGGTGTATTTATATCTTTCCAAAAAAATAAATGTAACAGGAAAACTATTTATTACACATATTTACATACAACCTCGATCAAAAAAATACTCTTCCATTCTTTTAGCAGTCCGATATTTATGTTAAATATTTTACCAAATTCTATTTCTTTACACGGGTTTAAAAATAATATATTTTTAATGTGTCTTATAAGACCATAATATTTGATTCAGCTCCAGTTGGGTCACGACGAAGTGTTCCCGATTTCACTTCCCTCTCTAATCTTTCAAAACACCGTTGTTTGCACTCGTACAGGCGTTGCAAATCTTTCCACATTTTCATCTGTTGCATCTTCTTTGGAAATGTTTCTTTAATGTGCTTTTGCTGCTCTCGTAAAGTCTTCCCCAATCTCTCTTGTTCCTGGATTTTTTGTGTATACTTTTCTCTGTAAAATTTAATATTCAACTTAAGAATATTTATCCACTTAGAAGAAAAACTGGGCATGTAAAATCTGGACTCAGTTGTTAGACATTATTATTTCTTTGCAAGAATGCTTAACAATCTAAATAAAAAACTTAAATGAACATGCCCAGTTTTTTCTTTGTTGAGCAGAGTAATATCACTGACTAACCTCAGGGACTTTTTCTTCTGGGTAGCATCTGTATTTGTATAAGTTTTCATTTCTTCAATTGATCTGTCTAGGAGTAGCTGAGCAATTTCTTGCTCAGCATTAAGTGTATGGTACCGTGATTCTTGTGAAGTGATTTCATCTTGTAAGTTCTTTACCTCCTGAAATATTTAGAATGAAATCCGTTACCTGATTACTTTCAAGTAAGAAGACTAAATAAAGAAAATTTAATTAAAAATACAGTAGTCTCTCGATGCTTGTCTACAAACAGTTGGTTCCATGATTTGCCTGCAGATGAGAAAACAACATTTTATTTATATGATATATGCAGAGAGAAATATAGAAAGTGACATTAACGTTCATATGCGAGATGTCCACATAAAGAAGAAATGAAGTCAGTATGGTGTTGGTCCTCCTTTGATCTGGATAAATGTTGTTACTTGAAATGATATGGATTTGTAAAGTCGTTGGTTAATGTTCTGAGGGATATTTAGCCAATGACCTCCAACCAACAGGGTAATTTGTCACAATTCTAAACTGATCGCAAGCAATGCCTCATATATGTTTGTATAAATTTTCATTTCTTCTGGCCAAGGCATTATGCCACATGCACTGAGCCAATTCATGCAGAGGGATAGCCTATTTGACCAGGAGTTATCTTGTTGAATGGTAAGGTGCCTCAAAACTAATGGCAGCACAACAGGTCATAGAATGTCATCAACATACTATTGTGCTACGAGAATACCAAGGAGATCTGTATATGAAACAATTTTCATAACTCCCTCGTCTACCTGAGTGGCAAGAGACTGTAATAAGAGCTGCTGTCCCCGTCATTCTAAAGGATAAGCGGATTTAAAAAGTGAAATTGTTATACAGATTACACACATTCTCTGCATACAGTACTTTAACTCGTATCTAAATCATTTATAATCCATGAATATGGAGGGTTGGCTGTATTTAGCTTATAGTAAGCTTATAAAAATAATTTTTTTTGAATAATGTATTAAAAGAATGATCATACCTGCTCTATTTTACCAAGTTTTGATTCCCAGCTAGCTGCCTCAGAGTCATGAGTAGCTTTCTTCTCGTCATATTCTACTGTGACGTTTTCACACATTTCCCTTAATGGCCGAAGGTCTTTAATCAGCGGTGCAAGAGCTGCTTTCCTCTGTGCCAGCTTAGCATTCAGTTGATTAACCATGACTGAAATTTCCTCCAAAGTTCTACTCTTTTCGTCATCGAATGTGCTCTTCATTCCAGATACTTTCTCTAGCTCTTCTTGAGCCTCTCTGTAACCAGTAACACCATGTTGTTCTTCCAAATTTTGCTAGTAAAACGACAAGAAAACCGTATGTGAAAGGTACCTTACACTGAAAATGAAAGTTTTCAAATTTAATATTTTAATAGAGACAAGTATACATATATAAAATGTGCTATACCAACGCATGAGCTGTCTGGTCATATTTCTGTTTGAGAAGCTCTTCCGTTCTGGATAAGACACCATTTTCAGCTTTCATTTCAGATAATTCCTGGCGTTTCTTTTTGTAAACCGTGCTGTTGCCACGAAGTTTGTTCACGTATCGTTTGAACTGTTGTATTTTATAGTTTAAACAGACTGGATTTTAAGCGTTTTATGTGCATAGAAATATAATTGAAGAATTAAAAATTTATACCTCCTCTCCTCGAAGTATCTCTCCTCCATTATCCAGGGCATTTAATTGTTCCTGTTTTTCTTTCAATTCATCATCCAATTGACTCAATTCACTGTGAACTTCATCCAGCTTCTCAGCTGCAGCTTCTTTTTTCTTTGTTATCATTGCTGCCTTAAAATTTAAAATGCAGCATTAATTATTTTTTCCTCAAATATGAAGTTTTGAAATACAGGGTGTCTACTTAAAGGCAAACCCAAGTTTTTGTTACTAATTTTAACAATAAATGGAGATATTATAACGAATTTTTAATGTGAAAAGGCTTTATGTGAAATGTGATGACATAAGTGCTAGAAATGGCCACCATTTGCATCCAAACAACTCAAATGCTCCATATTTTGAAATGTGGCTGTCAAGTGTCAATGACCGAATTATTGGTGATGTTTGCTTTCAAGGAGTATATGGGTCTTGGTCTGTTTGCTTATGCTCTGTCCTTTTAGAAATTCCCATAATTAATGAAAACCCAAGTTTGGTTTGGAATGAGACACCCTGTAGATTTTCCTTTATCTTCTGCATTTTATATCAATTTTTCTCTTATTCATTTAACTTGTACACAGAGTGGCCATTTTATTAGGTACATCTTCCTGGCCCCTTGTCAGATCTTCCATAGTCTAGATCCAAGCTCAGTGCAGATCATAAGAGGCATGATTCTTGTATGTTTTAGGTTATCATTATATGCCTGGATTACTCACTTTATATAACCGATACAGGAAAACATCTGATGCATAGTCCAATCTGAAATTATCCCCTGTTGTAATTGGCGATTATTTTGCGAATTGTTGCCTATCTGGTGCAGTTGAACCCTGTTATTATGATATTAAGGGGACCCAAAAATTTTTTCGTATTATCCGGTTTTTGTATGAATCAAGTCTAAAATTTCCGTCAATCATTTCAGAAAAATACATGTAAATGGCTTCAGATCGAAGTTTGTTTATATGAATGAATATAATTTTTATAACAGTGGTTCATAGAACTACTGTATATAAATTGAAAAGATGTGGTGGAACATCATTGCCCTACAGGATGTACGAGCTAATTTCCTCTGAAATTGACAACATACACTTGTTAGATGGTGGGGATTTTTCTGTCTCCTCATCGTCATTTTTACAATGCTTCACAATGTCATTTTCGATCAGAAGATCTTCATTGATTTAGACATGTTCTTGGAATGACAAACTCCCCAGCTATCTTTTTGACTTTAAAGGAGTTCCCATTCGAACGATCCTTCCAACTATGGCTCAGTAGGTTCCTTGATGTCATCAGAAGATTCAGCCTGTTTAAATCCCGCCTTCCTAAAGCAGTTTGCGATGGCATTTGTTGGGAGCACGTGCCATGTTTTGGCGGCATTCATGATGGCAATCGTGTATATCATGTCTCGTACCATCTTCTTATGGAATACCAACTTCATGGAATTGATAATCCCTTGAGCAATTCTGATCAATGCATGGAAATTCACCATTTATGTAGATATTGAAAACCACTCAGAATTCCCATGTGCTTAGTCGTTTATTCCCAGAAAGCCAATCAGAATTTGCAGGTATCTATTCAATGTGCTTCGTTATTTGTTTACACAAGAACCAATCGGAATTCGCAGCTTAAGAACCAAAATAAGATTTTTTCCTACCCTTTTTTCTATTTTACAATAAAAATCTGAAATTATGTACTTTTCTGGGAATGAATTTCTTCAGTTTTTCCCCTTATTATCTGGACTCTGGTAAAATAAAAAAAAAAATAAAAAAAAATTCAAATTAAACAACCAATTTAGTATCGGAATGTTATCTACGGAACTGGAACCAAAGAAAATTTTGTATTCAGCTGTTTTTCATATTAACAGGTTTTGACTGCGCTTAATAAGTTTTTGTTGTTCTACTTTGTAATCATTTGTAATGTATAGTGTTATAAGGTGTTATGTATCTAATTTACTTTTACATATGCATTGTATTATACTGCTTTGTGTTTAAAAAGCTTACGGCTTTACTTGAACCATATGGGGACCCAAAAAATTTTGCAGTTTGTACATATATGTAAATAAAATCTTAAAATTGTAAAGTTTCCAGGACTGTGTTTGGGACAATGTACAGTTTTCTTAATACACATGAGAAAAGACCAACACATTGCAGTTGCAGAATTGCTGGTCCCTGTTCATCTAGCACCAATTATCATGCTGCATTTGAAGTCACTAAAATCCTCGATTTTGGCCATTTAGTTCACCCAACACATACCATGAAGATACTTGATAAATGGCTCTGTATACTATGGTCAAATGATTGTTCGTTGTTTGTCTCCTTATCAGAGTTGTTTGCTCTACTACAAGAAATATACTTAATAAAATGCCACTCTGTGTATGTAAAAATTTTCTATGGTACTTTTGTGTGCAATATATAAGAAATGTAGAAAATACAAAAAAGTTAATTAAAGGAACATGCTATGCAGTGATATAGATCAGTAGGCATCCGAACCTGTTGACGAAAGACCATAAGCTTGTCATCAGCAGGATCATGATTCATCATCCTTTTCTCTATCATCTGGTTAATTTCATTGGACACATTTTGAATTCGTTCTTTCAGCTCAGAAAGTTTTGCCTGAGTCATGTTAGTTTCTATGGCAACTTTATGTAGGTTGTTGATGCTTTTGTTTTTGGCCAATACTTCTTTTGGGATTTTTTGTTTTACAATGTATGTATTCATTTGTACTTCTTCCTCTAATCTCTGCAACAATGCTAGATTGAAAATAAAATTGATTTAATTGATGAAATTTTCAATTTACTTTTTCAACAATATCACCTTCAACAATAATATACTTTCATTCACCTTCTGGTGATGCTCCCAAACCTGCTTGCTTTAAGTCTTTAAGCTGTTGAGTTAAACTGGCTATTTTTTGTTCTGCATGAATTACCTGTGAACAAAATTGTTCTGCATGAATTACCTTGAAAAAGGCATTTGGTTTACTTTTTAAAACAAGATGAGAATTCAAATACGAACTCTGATATTTACTCACCGCATTTCTCTGTTCTTGCTTTTGGGTGAATAGCAGTTGCTCTTTCTCTCGTTCTAAACGGAAGTTACGAGCTTTTTCCAACATGATTTCTTTTCTTGGAATAGAATCAACCTGCATTAATATTTTAAAAAATGTATTAAATTCATAAAAAAATACCTCATCCCCAGCTAAATATATACTTTCATACTAGCCAGTATCACAAAGTTCCGACACCAGATCAGTATGACAAAGTACTTAAGTTTGGCCACTGTCTCCTTCTAAGTGTTTGCAGCAATACACTACTCCTCCTCATATATTTTCCACTTTTGGAAAGTTGCATGGAAATCCTGTTCTCAAAGCATGTCAAGCATTGCCTGCAAATCGTACAGGATCTCATCATTAGTTTCAAAACAATGATCCTACAGAGTGAGCTTCATTTTTGGAAAGAGGAAGAAGTTGCAGGGTAGTATGCTTTTGTGGCCTAAAAACTGAACATGTTTCTAATACACTGCAAACAGATGCATTGTCATGATGGAGCACCCAATTCATCATGCTGGAGCTTGGGTCTTTTATACCAATTGTTCTCCCTCAGATGCCTCAGAATATTACAGTAAAATGGGCATCGACTGTCTAGTCCTTGAGGATGAACTCACAGTACACAACCCCACAATTAAAAACGTGTTTTTGATCACGCTTGTGGCCTGCCTCATCTTCTTCATTCTTGGAGATGCTGAATTGTTCCAGCATCTATGTCCGAAGCCAAATTTGATGATACAGCCAAACCTCGCTGTCTCAAACATTGATACAGTAGGTCTCCTATTTACGAACTTTCATAGATACGAACATTTATAATCCGCTTTAAAATTTTGTTAATTTCAAAGAACTGAAAATTGAATTGGAAGAAGATGGTTTCATTGAGTTGTTAAGCGAGAATACGCATGAATTAAGCAATGCGGGCTTGATGGAATTAGAATCGCAGATGCATACTTAAGAAATTTATAAAGACCAAGCAGAAGAACCTAAAGGATTTAAACTCAAGGTAATGGCAGAGGGCTTTGGTCTAATTGAAAAAGTGTATGAATTGTTTGGCTCCCAGGATCCCGACCTAGAAAGGTTTTCTAAAGTGTCCACGGCTGTAAATGATCCATTGTCATCATATAAACTCATATATAATGAACGGAAATCAGCCATAATGCAAACATCATTGGACAAATTTTTTAAGACAGTTGGAGAAAAAGAAGAACCTATGACATCGACTTTGACTATGATTTCACCTGTTTTCGATGAGCCAGCTTCACCATCTTCCACATCATCTGATAGTCTAAATTAACTTAGTCAACATTGGCTTTCTTTTTATATGTATACTGTTGGAACAAGAGTTCCAAAGTTATTTTTTTATGTGTGTTCACAGAACTCCAAATTTTAAATTGTTCAGCCTTAGCAAATTTTTATATTATTTAAAATCTTTATCTTCTTTACAATTATTTAATCTTTTTATAATCTTATATTGTATTAAAAATAAGTTTCAAAGCACTTTAAATGTTGCATAGCGTTTTTCTTTTTAACCTCCGGCGATAACCAGGATTCAGATCCAATTAAACAGTATACTTTGGACTTAAGAACAATTCAACTTATGAACAAACTTATGGAGCCTAACCTGTTCATAAGTAGGGGACCTACTGTACATGTATCTTGAAAATTTTTTTATTTCCCTATGTTTTCACTAAAATCTGAATTTACTTTTCCCCTCCCCCCAAAATTGCTTTTCTTGTGTGTTACTGAGTCAATAGCTCAAACAAACCATAAAAAAACATTTTTCTACATGTATTAATGTAATGTAATTTTCCCTTGTTATCCCGAGGTGAAATCATAGTCTTTGTGTGCTCAGAAACCTCACTATATTGAATTTTGACTTTGTGTGCCAGCGAAATTCTTTTCTTGAATTCTTTTCATGATGGAGGAGAGTTCAAGAAAAAAATTTTCATCTCGTTGGCATGTCTCGGTTGTGTACGGGATGATCGAGCATGCACAGTTTGTGCAATTTTTACGCTAGTGGCTCCACTTATATGTGGCGTAACTCTATACACATGCCATTTTAATCACCATATTCTCGCAATACCTTTAATAATTTAAAAATTTTGATTTAAAAGTAACCCTGCATATCTCGAAACCTTTATCTCGATTTTTTTTTCTGTTCCTGTGAAATTCGAGATATCAAAGTTCGACTGTATTTCACTTGCAGTCCTTATTGTAATTGCAAAAATGCTCATCCTAATGGTCCACATCTGCAGTACATCTTCTGACATTGAGAGAACATTACCATTCATGAACACTTCATGCACTGTTCCTGTGTGGTCATCTGTTTCGTTTTACAGAACCAGTCTCAGAACTTTCTGATACCATCTTCTATATTAATGACAGGAATCAAGATTTTAAAATAAAGCAAACAATCTTCACCTTTCGTTTAACTTTTTCAATTCGTTTTTGCAGTTGTTCTTTTTCGTCTTCCATGTTATTTATATCTCGCCTGATTTCATTTGTCGAAAATCCACTGTTTGTCAACTGCATATAGTCCTTATGGGCTACTTTAAAATTTGTAATCATATCTTCATACTTCAGAAGAAAATGAAATTCTATAATGCAATATGCTGAAAGTGACACTCTTTAAAGTTTACAAAAATTTTACCTGTTGATACAAATCCACCACTTCTCCATCTGCTAGAATCTCAGGTGGAATATCTATTTTCATGAGGTATTTTGCAAGATAGGCTCGATTCTTTAAATCTGGGATTCGGGCTAATAGCCATTCTAATAAAGGATATATGACCTCTTTTGTACCTTGGACAAGGCCATGTCGAAAATTATTCCTAAAAACAGACAACCATGTTAAATGGTCATTACAGAAAGGTTACTATATGTTAAATTCCGAAATCAGGAGACCTTTAAAGGTAAATTCTATGGAAAAATAGAATAACATCAATCAAGAGTAATTAAGTATATCTCAAGAAAAGTTTTCTATTTTACTTAATTTTTCAATTAATTCTCCAGATCAGATCTTCAACCCGTTTCTGACATTACGACGCATCATCGATTGCATCTTTCACGTGTGATTGTTATAATAGCTACAGTTTTTCCTAGTAGCTTTGTTCAAGACCATCTGACCATGATTGTATAAGCCAGGATTCCCCATCTTTTTGGCATGATGAGCCAAAAGCAGGGACCCATTTAGATGTTGCAGACATTTCATGCAATGGTTGATCAAAAACTTTTTTTATCCCGAATCCAGACATAACTAATACTAGATCCTTTTATGCCATAATGTTTAATTTATTTAAATTAAATGTTTTAGCCAATTTGAAAATGTACCATATTTTTTTAATTTTTTGGGGTATGATATTATATGCATTCATTGTGATTTTCATCATATTCTTGCTTCCTTTTTTTTAATTTTTTTTTTCAAGTTTATGGGTAATGATTTTAAATTTCTGTTTGTTTTCTTAATAAAATTACCTTATTTATTAAAATTTTCTTTGAAAAATAATAATATATTGATTATTAATTATCCAATAATAAAAGATGTGTTATTTGTTTGAGGGCAGTGTTTATTTCATTTCAACTTTTTATGATCCGGTGTTTATTTGAGGGTGGCAAAAACATGAGGGGAGAGTGGCTATTATTCAAAGAAATACAGCATTTGTTTAATTGTACTTCAATTAAACATGCAATTTTTTGTGGGTGTCCCTTCAGTTTGGCAACTCCTTCGGACAAGTTCACTATGTATAGGGTGAGGTAGCATAACAAGAGATAATCCATGGGCTTCAGTGTTACATCACGTGTGTCGTTGGGCCCACACAATGCCGTAGTGAGAAAATTTTGGGCCCTGGGCAAATCAGCTTTTATGGGGCCCTAAACAAAGTTAACCAAAAACAAATTTAGCATAGACCTATCCAAAATCCAAGTATTGACCATATGTGCCAATCATTACTTCACAAAAAATAATTGTGGAATTTTACATTAGGATCATACATTGAATGGGGGGCCCCTATCTACAGGGGGCCCCGGGCAGGTGCCTAGGTGCCCCCCCCCCTCACTACGGCCCTGGGCCCAGAAATCATGGTTTGGGGATCATTTTCTTATTTTTTTTTGAATGCTCATAAAATAGGTCAGGAATCAAGATCCGATCTGCAGATTGTAATAAAAATGCTTCGGAATATCGAAAATTGGCTCTCTGGTCCTCAGCTTTTGAGGAAATTAGTGGAACATGTCATTTATTGCTACGAGAACTGCCGGGAATTTCGTTGCTGAAAGAAATACTTTCAATTCTAGTCTCAAACAACCCTACATATCACAAGATGTTGCTAACCATTTTCTCACTATAGAATGCATTCAGTGTGATGTGTGTTTGGGTGAGTAAATATACAAACTGGTAGAAAACAGCATCTGTCTTTATTGCAAAGGGAAGGGGGCGAGTTTTTCATATATTTTATTAAATTTAATTTTGAATTGAAAATTTGTATACAGGGTGTTTTTGAATTGAGTACAGATTTTTTGGGAGATGATAGAAGAGGTCCTTAGAAGTATTTTTTGTCATATGAACATGGGGTCCCCGCAGCTCCGTTTACTTACAATACTGCATTGAACAATCAAATGACACCGGGACGCAGTGTGCGTTGGTAGGCCTAGATTATTTTATTTTTAACAATTAACACAAGCAATCTACTGTAATAACTTTTAAAGTAATTGTTTGCAAAGAAATTTCAAGGTGCACGTGCTTGGTTGTTGAAAAGTCTTAGGACAAACTTCGTCAAGGAGATTCCATGGTATCCAACCCCTTTGTAAAATACGATTAGTCCATATGTAAATGAACTAATCGCATTCTGGGAAAGCAGTCATTTCGAACAATTACTGTAAAAGTCATACAGTAGATTGCTTGTGTTAATTGTTAAAAATAAAATAATCTAGGCCTACCAACGCACACTGCGTCCCAGTGTCATTTGATTGTTCAATGCAGTATTGTAAGTAAACGGAGCTGCGGGGACCCCATGTTCATATGACAAAAAATACTTCTAAGGACCTCTTCTATCATCTCCCAAAAAATCTGTACTCAATTCAAAAACACCCTGTATATGCTAAGTGATTATTGATGCTCTCATCTTTTGTTTAAAGCAAAGTTGTATGTTGCCATAGAATTTACCTTTAAATGAAATGACTGTTATACCTTCATTAACATTATAATCAATGAAATATTTACATTTATAGATCTTATATATTTGTTACTTCTGAAATGATTTAAGATAACAATATTTGATAACGCATTATTAGGAAAACTATTCATATAGATTACATGTTCTCGATGGGTGGTTGATATTTCAGTATCCTAAGAAAGCCCAACATCCTAATTGCAGTCATGTCTGGTTCCTCTTCTCTGATGTCCATTTTTTGCTAATGAATATACCAAAATATTTATAGGGTAATTAATTGCAGGTCTATTTATTATTTTCTAAAATAAGCTCTCATCAAGACATACCTTGGGATCAATTTCTGCAAAGACATCATTCAGAAGTTGAAGGAGTTGCTGATCACTCAAAGAGTCAAAGCTTATCAAATTTAAGTTTTTATTAAATGGTTCTTTGTTCAGTTCCTGAACAATTATTCTTAGTTTTTCACTCATGATGATGAATGGGGAGAGTTATTATACTTGAACACAAAATAATAAAAAAAAGACACTCAGTGGCTTCTAAAGGAAAATATTTTCTTTAGCATTGTATTTGTTTGTCATCACTACAAATGGGATATGATCATAATAGATGTTAATATTGAGTATGCATAAGTCAATACAGAATGAATAGCACTAGCCATTGATCACCATGGAAACAAATGAAAACAAAAGCAAATTAAGCCTGCCATCTAGTAGGAGGATAAGTTATTGAAGAAAATATTGTTACTGTATATGCAGTGCCATCTGTTACTAAAAAAAATAATAAATCTCATTAAAACAATATTATTTTTTTAAAATATCTATGAATAAAGATATTTTTAAATAATTCTTTCTGTTTTTCTCTCTTTATTAAATAAAAAATAAAATAAAATTTAAATTCAAATATAGTTTCATAAAAAGCCTAGAAGCTGTTGCCTAGCAACAGTAATCAATGACAATAGCCCGGTGAGCTTAAAACTGTTAACAGGATACTACATGAGCACATAGACCCTGAGTAAGATGTGATCATCCGAATCTTATTTTTTACTTAATAACCATATATTTCCTTGATCATGCTTTATTTTTATTAATTAAAAATTATATTTCTGTCAGTGAACAAGAAAAGAAAGTAGCAAAACTGGATAACAAAAGCAAAAGTAGTTGTTAAAAATTGATATTGAAATCTTGCTATTTCAGTCATTCCTTATGGTAATGTGAATTTAAAATTCTCATCTACGGATTATAACAATTTAATGGACTGGAAGAATTAAAAAATTAAAATTCCATAGATAATTTGACATAATGGTAAAAGTTATAAAAATACAATATTATAGTAATATTACAATTTAAATATCTTATTTTAAATGTTTTTATTTTACTACATATAGCTGGACCGATATTCCTTTATCGTAGAATGGTACGATCCAACGGCATGCATCATAAAAAAATTTCTTTTGCATTTTTTCCCAAATGAAAATTCGGTTGAAATGGTATGTTTTCAAGAATTTGTTTAGAATTCACTGTGTTTCAAAATGATTTGAATGATCACAACATGTTCTACGACGAACACAAGTGATCGAATATATGAGAAATACATTAGAAGATACCCTGAAGTTTATTTACGAATCTGTAGTTCATAGATTGCTATGCTGGATAGGAGGATGCAGCTAACGTTGATCAACATATTATATGCTGTTCCCATTCAGGTTGCTGTGTGGTATGCCCGGTGATATTTTTCTATAGGGGTATGTGGAGGCAGAGGCAGGGCTAATAGGGTACAAAGGAAGAGACGACTCCTCCTGAGGACATTTCTTTAAAACTAGCCTTTTAAATTTGTTTGGTATGTCCAACGGCATCTTTTTTTATGTTCTTGGGCCCCCCCCCCCCCCAACTTTAAAATCTAGTTCCTTTACTATGTGAAAGATATTGTGTACAAAACGCTGCTTCCCCAAGAAATGTATGAATTGAAAGATGTGCACATCAAATGGAAATCCTAATTGGGCAGGGACAGAATACCACATTGGCATTTGCCGAGTAGAAGGGAGCTCGTATACAGTATGTGAGACTGGCCAGCTTCATGTTACCCAATGAGAATTAAACTTGGATGGTGTCATTATTATATATGTGTGAAAATATATCTTATGATATAAATAGAACAATTTGAAACTATTCAAATCATTTTGAAATGCCCATTACAGGGTTTGTACTAAAAGTATTGCTTTAATTAAAAATATAAATAGCACACGGGGTGGTAAGACCCTGAATAAAGTTTACATTATGGAGAGAGAGAGACTGTCGTTTGCCACAGCAAAAGAAAAAAGAATAACCTGTGAGCTTAAATCTTTGAGCTCATTCCACAAACCCAATTCGGGAAAAGTGATTTCTGGCACTTACTGGCCTTCCACTATACTGGCTTTTCTTTTAAACTTCCATCCATTTATGCAGATCACTCTCTCAATTGTCTTCTCACAGTCTACATTTCTGAGCCTTTATGGATGTCGATAGCAACGATCCTTTGGACAGGACCTCTGTGACCATTTCATGTGTACTTTTCTGAACCTAGAAATTATGTCTGTCATGGAGGTAAAAATTAAGATATTCTGGAGCAATTGCTCCAATCAATAGATGATTACAATGTAGAAACAGTGTCCAAGACTTGAGATCGAAAGAGACCACAAATATCTTTCTCATCACTCTAGCCAATTGAATTATCATTGACACTGAATTGCACTGCTGTTATGTGTTTTAAGGACTAATATGAAAGTCACTTGACAGTGCAGATGGGTTGCCTAACATATTGTAATAGGTGGCAAAACATGAAATTATCCCATATTCCTGACTATACGAAATGTCCTGCGAGTGAAAAGTATGAAAATAATTGAGAGTTTTGTTTTAAGTAATAAAGTAAACTCATTATTGTGCAATTACCATACATTGTAAAGATTTAGATACTATTTAATTACTTATTCTTCAAACCCGCTTATCCGTTTGGGTTGTGGGGGCAGCAGCCCTATGGAGGATATCCAGTACTCATGAACTTCCACTGTCAGTTACATATCCTCTATGGTAATATACAAATGAATTAAAACCAGATTCTCCATGTAGTCTAGCCACCTGGTTCTAGGCTGACCCCTCGGTCTCTTACCTATCAGCTTGGAAAATAGCAAATGCCTAGGAAGACCAGTTTGCAGCATCTGTACCACATGGCCATACCAATGCAACTGAGACCTCAGTGCGAAGAAGTAGTGGCTGAATATCTAAAGACTCCCTTATTTGGCTGTTGTGCACTCTATCTAATAGGCCTGCCTAGGTGGCCAACTGGGTGTGGATCGGAGCTGGAAATAATGTTCCGTGGGTTTCATTTCCTGAACTGAGAGGCCAGGTTTCATCATAGTTGAGTGTACTTCCAGATTCCAAGTCCAGAGATTTAGATATTTTTTGTTGGTCCCTCAAGTCCATCTTGGAAATTTGGTTGTGTCCCACAGATCCATCTTGACAATCTAACAATCCTGCCTTTAAAACCATTGAATACTTGATGAAAAGTAACGATAAAGTGAAAATTCAGACATTCTAGAGTAATTACATCAATTATTTCTCAATATTGGTAAACCTCATCGTCACTGATTCAATTTCAGCTTGTGGAATTTTTTCTTTCCTTTTTCACATTTTCTACTCTCATGTAAGAAAAGTTATTGTATGCTTCACTTTCGGGTCAATAGTGTTGGCAAATATTTCAAATGGGCATTATTTTCAGTACAACTCTTTTAAAGGGAAATGGAATTAAATAATTTACATACACATATTAGTCTTAAATATTGTCTCCTTTTTCCAACATCATCATTTAGGTTGATATAAAAGCAAGACGCCAGTTTCTTAAGAGAATAGCTCAACAGTCCCTAAAATTAAAAGATTTTTACATTGGAGGCTCAATCGTTGTACTGTCACGTCTATTAAAAATAGTAGATTTTGGCGATGAATCGACTCGATGCATGCTCTTACCCACAACAGAGAAGTATGAAGCAATTATTGTGTTTTAAGTATGACTTATTCAATTTCAGTATATATGTAATAAGTACAGTCAACCAAAGGAAATAATCCACACGAGTTTAATACTTAATATTACATTTCATGCTAATGTCTTGTTTTAATAGCTTTTTTTAATTATAATTATTTAAATTTAATAATCTTAATAATGTTAACTCTAAATGTAATATTAAGTCATTAAAAATAAATTAATATTGAAATGGTAAAACCTATAGTAAAATTCAAGTGTGGATTATTTCCCTTTGACGACTGTACCTTGCAGTGATTTTTCTTTATGCAGAACAATAGCCGTCATATTGAGCAATGGAATATCCCATTTGGGTACTATTATCGACACCATTTATATGTCTCTTCATTTACATGTGATGCAAGCAAAGATGGTTATGTTTACAGATGAAATAGCAGAAAAATTCATGGAAAATCTCAAAGGCATACAGCAAGCTATGTGAGTTGATTAAAAGACTACGTGGAACATGATTAAGTTAATTTTGAAGTAAAATTTATTTTGCAAGTGCTCAATAATTTGAAATGTATAAACTTGTAATGTTAATTAAGGATGCACAAAGACAAATTCATCTGTGATAAAGTGCTTGTTATGGAACTAATGGGAGAAAAAGCATTAAGAAAATGGCAAGATTATTTGGGTTTGCCATTGGCTCAGGATACTTCCAACTGTCAAGTAATACCACCTACTGTTGGATCAGGTTTGGTTTTTGTTATCTATTAAGTGTTTGTTATTTTTCAAACTGAAAGTGCATGGCTCCAAACAACTGGACAGCTATGCTTTAAAATGACACTCTACAATAGAGGAACGGACAGTATGCCATTGCTATAGAGTGAATAATGAAACGATGTTTTACTTTATTTAACATCTTGTTGACCTCTCCATGCTTAAATTTCGTTTACCACCATTCTGGGCATTCTTTATATAAGGTCCCGATAAATAGCTTCCAGCAGCTTACACTGCTGTAAGAATCTAGCCACGAAAGCAGTGGATTTTGAACATGGCTCCCTCGCTCTCATTCGATCTCCAACTCATCCCTAAATGTTCATATGGATTAAGTTCAGGGCTCTGCAGGCCCGGGAAGGCGAATGACATTCACATCTATGTGCCACTGCCTGAAGGAAGCTGATGATTACATGACGCATTATCATCTTGAAAATAACAATCCTCGTTACCAAAAAATTTCCTTGGCATAGGAAGCACCTGATTGTCCAAAATGTCCTTGTAAGTTTCAGAATTTAAATTGCTTTCAACCACATGCAAAAGTTCCAAACTACATCATGAAAAACACCCCCTACACAATGACATCGTTTGCAATAATGTACTCTGGTAAAAGGCGCTCTGGAATGGAACAAAGTGTAGCGTGATTTGTCATTCCACAAAATGGGTTTTCCACTTTTCGACAGTCCAATGTCAGCATTCCAAACATAACAGTGGAGTCTAGCAGTCTTGTTGTTTGAAGAGATGTTTGGCTTGTGTGCAGCTACTTATTTGTGAATCCCGAGTGCATGCATTTCCTTCTGCAAAGAATTGTAATGCATATTGGAACTCCTTGTTAATGGAGTAGTTTCTTGCAGTTTTTATGAACTTAACGCTTTAACATCTGCCAGGCACATTCATTGATCGGATCAGAGTTTTTTGGATCATCTAACATGGGATGCATGCATTCCTATACCTGTAGTGTTCCGTTTTTTCATGATAATCACCAACAGTTAAACGTGGCTGTGATAATTTTTACAAAATATCACAAATAGACATGCCCATAATGTGGTACCCAATGATCACTCCTCTTTCGCTCACTAAATTCCCTCATCTAGCCCTTTTCCAAATAAAACAGCATTGCACGAGTAAGTTGCTACACCACACTGTATGAACTTGGGTTCTAACACACAAATCCGATTCATGTAAATTAGATTGTGTCTGTTCGATTATTATAGGGTAGCATATTCACTCTCTTTATAAGTCATTCAATTCCACAGTTTTCAAAATGCCAAATTTCTTGCATTTTAGTAGTCAAATTGAGAATATCAACATTAATACTTTTTAAGATTCTTACTTAATCTATTTTATTTAAATTTTTTTTATGAAGTTCAACTTGCAACTGAATGTTATGGATCGGATAGCATGGAAGCTTATGAAAGGGTAATTACTGGTTTTTGGTTCATGTTGTATTACATGGCAAAGAATAGTACTTTCAACATTTTGTGTTTGAATTGTTTTATTTTTATTTTATTCTTTCTAATGATTATTCAAAGGACTGCAAACTCTTATTTGGATCAAAACTAAAGAGTTCAGCTGTATTTAGTGGTTCCACTTGCTGCATCGTAAAGCCCCACATTGTGCAGAGCGGTATAATGTTTATTTAAATATTTTTCTTTAAATAAGAAAAGAAATACAGTAAGACCCTGCTAATCCAAAAATTCAGATAATCCAAACAAATTACAAAGTAGAAAAGGAAAGGAAAAATTCTGTGACCTGGGCTCGAATTGGGATCATGATGTTTGCCGTTGCTGCCCTAATGAGCTACTGCAAACAGTGACTGCCAAGCTGATACAATATGTCCGTGTGGACTTCCATGAAGTCACAAATCAGCTCAAACAATATGGCAGAGTAGGCCCGAGACTCGTGAATCCTCCTTATCCTTAAACTATCAAAATAAATTGATGAAAATTCAACTCAAAGGAAAAATTCCGTGACCTGGACTCGAACCAAAGACCAATATGGAGGATTCCTGATTTAAAAGTCGGGGCCTGATTTGCCAATTGAGCTTATTGGCGAGTTAATGGAAGTCCATACGGACATATAACAGCTTGGCAGTTCACTATCTGCTGTGACAGCGAATGTTGTGTTCCCTTGTTTGAGTTCAGGTTGCAGAAGATTTCCTTCCTATTTCTACTTTGTAATTATGACATGTTTGAAGAATTCTTTAGATTCATTATCTTCTCCTCAAATCTAAACAAGGTCAACAGGAGATTCAAGCTGAATTTGCATTTCCAAGAAAAACTGCAGAGAATTTCCACATATGCATGCTATCATTTCATTTCAGACTTGTTACATGTGAATGTAAAACATGTTCAGGATGTTAGGTCTTGACGAACAACCATCTGGGTATGTTGTAATACGAGGGTTTGTTTGATAAGTTAAAAACTGGTACCTTAAATTACGTTTTTGGAAAAAATCTTTTTGATTTTTCATTAGTCTCCATTTGGGACTGTACACTTGTCCAGCGCGTTCGCAATTATTTTTCATCCCTTTTGAAAAGTAGCATTCGTCAAAGTTTGCAAAATATTCATTAATGTCTCACCATTTGATAAAGAATTTTTAAATTTGGAAATGAGAAGTCATATTGGGCAAATCCGGAGAATAGGATAAAAGAGGAATTAACTGGAAGCCTAACTTGTTCAGTTTTGCTATTGTGATCTTTGATCTGTATGATGGTGTGTTGTCTTGGTGGAACAAGCATCTTTGCTCGTTTCAATCAAATTTTACCTACATGTCGATTCGGTCTGTAATTTGTTATGAGCTGAAATGAAGAGTGGCATATGTTAGATATTGTGTGAAAAAAACAATTTTTGCAATGACTTGTAGAAATTTACCAAGCTTATCAAACGAACCTCATACAAGTTTAAGCATTGATTACAGATAATCTGTATTTTGCTAATCCAAACAGGCCAATTAGTTTGTATTAACGGGGTTCTACTGTAACACCTTTCCATTTCCCAAAGAATATTTTTTTTGGAATGTTATACCAGTATTTTTGTTTTACAGGCCAAGCAGGTAAGGTAATATCAGCTATATTGGATGCTGGTTTTAAAATTTCCGCTTTGCAAATGGTAAGTGCATTCTATTCTCCCCTATTAAAAATCATTTAACGTGAAACTTAATCTCTGGAAATATCAAATTTTTTTTTTTTTTGTATACATTTCAGTTTCACTTGGAATTGGTTAATGTTGAAGAATTCTATGAAGTTTATAAAGGAATTGTATGCGAATACAAGGTTAAACAAAAAAATAGATAAATTTCCTCAAAACATGATGCATTTATGGGAAAGATTACAAATTTCTTGCTATTAGGACATGGTCAAAGAACTTGCTTCAGGTCCATTAATTGCAATGGAAATAACAAGTAGCAGCAGTGACACACAAAAAACCTTCCGTGATTTTGTTGGACCTGCTAACCCTGTATGAAGATAAGCTTGAACTTTAGTATAATTTAAAATTTTATACCTATTAATTCCCATTGCATTCATTCAGGAAATCGGGCGTCAGTTACGACCCACGACTCTTCGTGCTCGCTTTGGAAGTGATAAAATTCAAAATGCCATCCATTGCACCGATTTACCAGAAGATGCTGGTATTGAGGTAAGATCATAAGCTTAGTTTTTAAAGCATTTAGAGAAGCCCTGCTCTAATCTGAAAAGTCTCTGTATTCTCAAGCATTGTTTGCATGCACGTTTTGATCTGGAACTAATCCAAAGGAGCTTCACAACTTGATCCAAATCCTGTCTGACGAGATGTCCCGTGGACATTAGACGTTCTCATGTGAAAACCATCATTAGAATGCCCATTATTAGCTGAAAAAATGACGTCACAAATTATTCAGATTTATTATAACCCCACTCCGTCAAATTATCATGGAGTAAGATAATGCACCACATCATTCTTTATCCATCATGTATCTACAGAAATACTATTTTTAGCATTTTTGAAAATAATGTATTTCAAGATACAATTTTAGAAATTATGGGGGGGGGGGGGGATAAAAAAACAAAGGCGATTTGACGAGGGATAATGATTTAGTAAATCTGTTAAATATTGATGGTTTCGATTGCTCTAATGGTTGGCTATGCTTGTTCAAACAGCATCATAACATAAATTTATTGCGACTGGAATTCAATAGGCTAATTCAGTATATATGGAAAAACATTTGATTGGCATGAAAAAATACTTCAAATTCACGTTGAAGATATTTTCCAGAAAATATATGCACAGTCTTGCCAAAAGTTCTGTCCCAAGGAACGAGTTTATCTTATGAGCAGTGGAACAAACGAGAACAGTTTTTTTTTTTTAAAGCCACATCCCTGTAGAATATATGCATCTCAAAAAGTATTCAAAGTGGCCATGTTTAGCACATACACAATGCCACTCATTGATGGCAGCATGCACTACCTCCAAGGGCCTGGAAGTTGCTGCAGTAATGAGATCTGCCTTCAAGCTTTCCATATTGCAGTGAAGCTTTGAGCTAACCTTCCCCAAAACGATTCAAAACTATAGTCAAGGAAGTTATAATTGGGCTTCCCCAGGGTCAATCTTCTGCAGCGATAAAATCAGGTAAATTCTCTTGAAGCCAAAGCTGTATTGCTTTGGCTGTGTGGACATGAAAGAGCTATTGCTTTCCAGAAAGCAAGATATTGTTAAGGGGTTTACCATGTTGTTCTAAAACGTCTGTTTAGTAATTTGCAGCCTTTGTTTTGAAGCCTTATTCATAGAAATGCAATTTGTCATAACCCACTCCCTCCAAACCATCACTGATGCCAGGTGATGGCCTCTCTGCACTTTCAGAGTCTTCTCAGAGGTTCCTTGAGAGCTCCGAGTGTACACATATTCATTTTGCCTATTAAACTTTTCAGTGGTAAAAAATTTTCTCGCCCGTAAACAGAATTTGACGGTGTCCTCCATCCACGTGACGTTGAAGCAGACATTTGAGCATTTGCTGTCGTGTAAAACAGCTGTTAAGTGTTGGCCGATCCTTCTTCGATAAGCCCGAAGCCCAAGCTCTTGCTTGATGATCCTAGATATAGTTCTTTTTTGTATCTTCCTCTCCCATGACAAGGTTTTCCGTTTGCAAAGGGGATTTTGTCGAATTCTCTCAAGCACCGTTTTAATGGGTGCAGGAATTCACGTGCGAGGACGACTGCTCCTCGGCGTGTCATCCACACTCGTAGATGTCATTACATCGTTTGATAGTTTGCACTTGTGAAGAGCAATTACTGCAACATGATTTTCTTTCATGCCTCATTCCATTATAACTACTCAACATAATGAACAGTTCTAATACATAAACACTCACCTGCTGAATGTGGAACATCTGGCCACAGAAAGTTTGTGAAATTTACATAAACCAACTCTGTGTTGCCCATTGCCTTTTTTTTTTATATATTTTTTTTTAAATCCTTCTTACACGGTCCCCAAAACACCTAATGTTTTAGTGAATAGCTGTTCATAAATTTAACATAGTCCTTTGCTTTAAGCTATGCACAACTCGAATTTATTGTCATGTTAAAATATTTTGAGTACCAGTAATACTTCCTAGTCATGTTGTCTTTGTCATGCAGCCAAGTTTTTGATTTACTCGACGACTCGAAAAGCTCAGTAACTGACATTTTTTATTTGATCCGTGAAGATTCGAGTTATCAGTACTCAACGGTTTAAAATTTTTTTATTCATTTCTACTTTATTACCCTTGTGTACTGTTAGGATGCAAAAAAAAAATTAATATAATTTAAAATACTGGGTTATTCAAAAAGCCAAATTTCTCGGCCCTCAAGGAACGAGTCGCATACCATTGTGAAGAGTGGATTCTATTTGAATATCAGCCAACAAAGCGCTGCTTTCAGTTGCATGCAGTGTTGCCAACTTAGCGGATTTTCCGAGATTCCCAGCTCCTCTCATCACCATTTCTTCCTGTGGGGATATGTCGGTGTTGTTGTTCAGTCTCTCTCCACTAACCTGGAGACCTTAAATATCGAATAACAACAGCAATCAACTCGGTGGATTGTGATATGCTGGAATGCATTTGAGAAGTCTCGTATAGTCTTAATTTGGCCCACGCTGTAGCTAAAAGGCACATTGACCACTTGTAGGACAGGATATAAACTTGAGCATCAGTAGTATGTATGTTTATGTAGTACTTTTTGAAGAACCCTGAATTTAACATCAACATTACTGTACAAAACTACTATTCATTTCCTTTAGTCTTTTAAGTTTAATAACACTGGCCAACAAAATGTAAGACTTTTCTTGTTCACAGAATGAAAATTGGCGATTTTGATAGTATTTTTTCTTGCTGATTATGAATGTAATTTTGAAATTTCTGTACATGCACAGCTTATGAGATAAAGCAAATTAAAATTCAGTATTGGCCAGTACTAAAAGTATATTTGTAGAGATATTTGAAGGTCATTGGAATTTTTAGGCATGCAGTTTCATTTGCGAGTGGGATAGCCAGGTAAAAATTTGACTCCTGGGCAAAAAGAATGTAAAAAATAAAAATCTAATTGAAATTGAGAAAATCTTGCTGCCTCCACTTCATATCAAACTGGGTTTAATGAAAAACTTTGTATAGGCAATGGATAGGCGAGGCATGGGATTTCAGCATCACAAACTGAAATTTTCTCACATCAGCAAAGTGAAAATAAAGGAAGGCAATTTTGTCAGCCCTCAAATTGGAGAGCTAACGGGTTATAATGGGTTTGGAACTAATAGTACGGAGGTTCTAGGGCACGTATTCTTTGGGGGAAAACAAAAAACCCAACTAGGCCGAACTTGATGAGCAGTATGTAAAGTATTTTAAGAAATGGGATGTAGTATGTCACTAAAGATTCCTGCCAACCTTGGTGATGCAAGTGATGAACATGGAGAAAGGTTTTTATCATGAAGAGGCAGTGCCAGGAAAAATGAACCCATAGCTGCTGGACTCTTATTTGGGACCTTCCAGATGCCACATACAAAAGGAAATCCTCGGCAAAACTAGTCTAATATGCTGAAAGCTGAACATTTAAGCAGGGAAGAGGTTGAACGGGAGCTGAAGCTCGTAACGGTTCCAATGCTATTTCGTTGAAATCAATCAAATTCTACAACGCCAGGTTCGGAAACTAATGGCTGTTAGTTTTATTGGGCTCCTCCCGCTGCTTTGTCGTAGTCATAGAGAAGAAACCGTGACTACGGCTGTTCTTAGCAGCTGCATCTTCACCACTTGTGCTATTCTATTCCATCAACCGCTTTGAATTTTTTTATTACTGTATTAAAAGTTGAGTTGTTGCACGTTTTTGATCCAGCCAAGTCTTTTTTAATCAACATTTTAACCCTTTTGCTGCGTAAAGCGGATATATCCACACAAAATAACATTATCTCTACCTGCAGAAATTTGATTATCTCACAGAGTTTAAAAAACTTCTTGTTATGCTGCTAAAAGTGGATAATTTAATTACGCAGTGAAAGGGTTAAAAAAGAGAAAAAAAAGTGTAGTCTCAGCCCAAGTCGTTAGTGCTCTAACGTGTACTTCAACAGACACTGACAGAAAGTGATCACGTGGTTTTGTTTATTTATTCAGTTTTCGAACCTACCATGCAGTACTGCTACGATCGCTTTATTTCAACAAATGAGAGGAGCTTCGCTTCTATTCTATATCTTCCCCAATTTAAATATTTGCGCATTTCAAAAACCTTAATGGGGATAGTGCTTACGTTAAATGCACATCTTGCGAAATAGGCGTAGAAATTGGAAATGCTTAATATGGTGATTTCTGAAAATACAGGGTGAGGCAAGGAAAAAAAAACTAAGTCCCAGGACAATAGGTTTATTCAACAAAACCTATTGTCCTGGGACTTTTTTTGACTCTCCCTGTACGTGTGATAGAAAAATTTTGTTTTCATTTTGTAATTGGCATTAAAAATACTATAAGAAACCCTTAGTTTTGTTCTGTGAGGTTTTTGGCTGTTGACCAGTGTAATTTGTGAGATATAACTAAACCCATTGTTGATTTGTTAGGTCGAGTATTTCTTCAAAGTCCTCCAATGAAGTCTGTGATCTCAAGGAAGAAGAAAAACCAAAATTTCATCTTTAGGATAAATTTAATGTTGGACCAATCTAATATTTTTTCCTTTGTACATTTTCTAATTTGCAAGAAAAAAAAAATATGTACACTTTTTTCACAACTTTCTATTGTTTTCTGTAATTATAATAAAAAGAATTAAAACAATATTTCTTATAAAAAACTGAATAATAATGTTGATGAGAATTATTTATAAAAAAAAAAATTAACTTTTTCATTTGGTATATGTTAAAACAATATGAATGAAGCAAGTGGCTATTTATTTAGTAGTACTTATTGTGAAAAAAGAAAAAAAATACCCTACGACTGAAAATCAGTTTATAATACAATGCCTCGAACCACACAAAGCAAGTTTTTCAAAATTTCGAGTTTAAAAGAAAAATTAGTCTTTACAAATTTCTATAATTTTTTTTTTTTGCCAACAATTGTTTCCACCTAGAACTCTTATTGTTAAATATGCTCAGAAGCTCGTATGTACACAGGGACTTTAACCCTTTTTAACACTTTTAAACAAGCATATCAAATTATGTCGATCCGGCAAACCTATACCCAAGTAAGAACAAGACCATCGTGTTATTAAATGTAAATGCTTTCATGTATGAATCAGTCTCTGGTTATATCATCTCCGTCTCCTCTTAAGCAACTTAGAAGCATCCAATCCAATTTTACGCATTAAAAAAGGCACAATACCATAGAATTTAGGGACAAATAGAATTTTTTTATGCAACACGTGTGTGTATGAATTTATGAAAAAAAAAAAAGACATTTCTTATCACAACATTTAATTAGGCCCCTGCCTTCCCAACTCATTACACCTGTCTGCATCTCCTTGCAGGTCACTGCTTAAACAATTCCCTTGTCCTACGAGTGATCTACTTCTCTCATCTTAACCTACGGGGAAGAGCGATAGTTGTGATTTTGTTTGTTAGGTAAAAAATAAAAACACTACCTTGAACCCAACCAAATTAGCTATGTAGCTTCTTATTTGTAAAATTAAAAATATAAAATTAAAAAAAAACAAAACAAAACGATAATAAATTTATAAAGAACAGTTTTTTAACAAAGAAAAACAAAACAAAAAACACTTTTGTTTTTTTCCCTCCTTTAATGACGCCTATGTTAATGCTCGTCATAGGGCTTGAGTTCTTTTATTTGTTTAATGAGATAAGCTTTTTCATCATTGAATTGTTCATCTTCAGATCTATCAGTGTGAAATTTTGTGAGAAAATCTACGAGTTTCTCTCGATTACGAAGCAGAATATCTAAAATTGGTTTCGGCTTGTTGGGATTTGCTACAAAGACCTAGAACGAAAAAACAAAACTGTTAGCCTGTAATAGAAAATTAAGTTAGGTTATGAAAAAAACATTAAGAGTTTTCAGCAATCCGGATCTGACTGGATCTGAAGCGCAAATTGTTAGGCAACTAGCTCTGATTGAGCGAATAGGCTCGTGAGGCTGTCTCCGCCGTATGCTTTGCGACGACTGGTGTGCAGAGCTGACTTGGTAGGAAGAAAACTGCACATTCGGCTGCCATGCATGGCAAAGTCGAGCCACAAGCCATTTAATTATTTTATTACTCTCAGTTTAATTCAAAAATGACATGAGGTCACACAAACTAATAGCTGTCGCAGCTTCTGTTTACACGGATTCATGGAGTTATAAAGGAAAAAGAAACCGAAATCTAAATGCTTTTGGGTTAAAAAAATGCTTATTTGAAGAATTGTGTATTCAATGATGAAGAAAAAAAATTTACACAAATGTCTGAGAATGAATTTGAAAGACACTATTGGTGTATTCTGGATATTTCGAGTCCCAAAGTTTTCCGTAGTCACTATATAACTATATCAATTTTAAACAGTGATCTTTATCCATGGCGCAAGCGAGCGAGGCAAAACACAACCTTCTTAAGTGCACACAGCATTCATAATGAGGCACCTTTGAGCATTTACAAAAACCGACAATGCTCGGCTCAGCCATGGCAGCGCTTAGGCGAGAAGACGCGTGTTTGCCTCAAGCGAGCCATGTTCTGACTGGTCAAGCAAATGCTCGGACATGGCTATGAAAATTTGTACTGATAGTATATTGTACAACAGCTGCTGATAGTATATTGTCGTTAACTGCACCTTGAATAGCTTGGGCAATGACAATTTATTACTAATCTCCGTGTATTTATTTATTTATCTCACAATTTATTTTCAAGCAAGCTACATTAATTCAGTTGCACCAGTTCATATGGTTATTTGCTCAGGGCGTCTAAAAGGTGAAATTCGTGACTTTGAAATCACTTTTCATCCAAACAAGCCTGGGCTCTTTGACTTTTTTGATAATAAGGGCTCCTAAATTATTTAAAACTATGGCGGCCTCAGCCTTGCAAATTCAGATCTTGCATTTTTATTGAATATTTAGTAATTAATTCAACCCGTTTGCAATTTTACGAAACCTTACCCAAATCCTGATTAGTTTTCTAAATGCAAACTCAAACGATTGTTCAAGTAGCGCTATTAGCGAAGTAAAGTTCTGTTAGTTGTATCGCTATTAGTGGCAACGATTTCGAGAGCATTTTTCAAAAAACACACTAATGAAAATGTGCTGTAATGTTATAACTCTTTGTACTTCCCCTAAAATTAAAGTCTGAGCTATTCTATCTCACAAATACAAAAATTTTGATTGAAAATATTTAATTTGCTTTTTAAAATGCTGAATATCCCAAAAGCCACAGTTTCACAAATAATAGACACCAATTTGGTTCCTGAAATTTTGTTTCGAGCCCGAACAAAGATTTCGGCCACGCAACTTGCGCCAAATTCGAACTTCTAGGAGACCGATTCCTTTATTGACAAACTAAAGTAAGAGGTGCAGCCAAAGAAAGGGACAAGCCTGGGGAATGTTAGAAAGCCAAGTGGATAGCAGGGAAGATTCATCACACAACGCTGGTGGAACATCAGCCGAAATAACTGCTCGAAATCTCAACTGGTTTTAACTTTTCTGACACTGCGGGTGTAAAATTCGAGACCGATCACTTTTTAGACATGCCCTCAAGGAACCATCTAATATCTATTCTGCAGACCGATGGTGCTGCAATCTCGAAGTCAGCCAGTTTTTGCATTTGGCATTACAACTCAATTTAGATGAAAGTCAGAAAATCTTCAAGGTCACGCAACTTACTCAAACTTGACTCGGTCAGATCGGAGTTGCTGAAAATGACTTATTAGAAGCTCTTAAGTCTTCTGCTAATGGTTAATAATTAAAAACTTGCTGGAATGGTTTCTCAAGAATAGCCAACTAACTCTTAGAGCCATCAATTGTAATGACCTACCAGTTCCAACTACACTGATAAATTGAAAATTAGACCTAATTTTAATAAATACAGTAAAGTCTCGTTTTTTATGCAGTAGATAAGATTCACAGGGCCAGAAATCGAACAAAAATAAAACAAAATGTCTAAATTAAGAATGAGATATATTCAATCCTCTGCACATGTTCTGGTTATTGGCGTCAAATGCCAGATGCCAAATGTTAGTTTTTCTTCCACGGTCAAGAATTTTCTTTTAGGAGCCATTCTTGTTATTATTGGGTTGATGCATAAGTTCATCCCGTTTTTTTCTCTTTGCTGTAGCAAACAAAACGAGACAAGCTTATGTGTCAGCCCAACCATCTTCGACAGCCACAAAAGCTCAGGCTGAAAACAGAGTCAGTTTTCCAACTTCAAACACTTTTCCCCGCTAAAACAGCTAAAACTCCGCTAAATTTAGTGGAATGACCACTAAGTTGGTAACACCTAAACTGAGTGACTGGATGAAAGAGGATGGCGGCAAAGCACATAGACTTGAAAATAAACTCTCGATAGCGTGAGTCCAAATCTTTCCTACGGATATCCACACCTCTGCCATATATAGTCTGCCGCTCTATATATGGTTCCATCATTACAGGCGTGTCATTATAAGATATTTTTTAGATAGGAAACCAAACTTAAGAGAAAAATCTGGTCGTTATATCCAGTTGTGCTATAACCAATGTCATCATAAACAATTTCAACTGTAATTTCACTATTTCTATGCCTCATGCTTCATACAATACGGGAAAACTTCAGATTTGCATGAAATATACACCACTTAACTTCAGAACTGCATAAAAAAAGAGACCTGACTGTTGTAACTTGTAAGCGTCATAATAAGCAAGACTAGCCAGTTTTTACCATCAGCTGTCCTCAGCCAAATCATTCTGAATTAATAATTTTACAAGGACTGACCACTTTATCAGACACTTCATCTCTTATAACTTAGGGAAGATCTGTATGTAAATCAAGGTGATTTATTACCAATTTGTTGTGTATAAAAGGGAGTACACATACACTGAAACAGCTAGTCTAAGCATGGTTAAGACAAAGGAGAGGAGGTTCAAGCCCAGAAAAAGTTTGCGGATGCTCACGAATTGATCACTGCAGACAGATACACCTCTATATTCTTGCATAAAAATTCCAACACCTTGTGTAATTTATGCTTAGAAGAATTACAGCTGTGAACAGAGCCGAAGGCAGGTCAACTGATTCTTGTACACTGGTGAGCCATTTCATTATGACCATCTCCAACTTAGAGTAATGAGCTCACCGTGACAACTGTATGGCACAAACACATCAGACTTCGACAAAGAACAAATTGTTATGGCCAGGCACCACGGAATGTTGATCTCAAAAATGGCACGTTTTGTGGGCTGTTCACGTGCAGTCATTCTGAGTATTTATCAAAAGTGGTGTACGGTGGAGAAATGAGGAGTCACCATCTTGCCGTTTGTTGTCTATGGTGCATTGATTCTGAGGGAAGTGAAGACTAGTACACATCGCTCGTATTAAACAGGTGGTCATAATGTAATGGCTCATCAGTGTATGTTATCTCTAATAATAAAGTGGGCACTCAAGTGTATTAAATTGGACAAGTACCCATCAGCATAACTAAAGAAAACACTGCCTCCATATCTTATTATAATCTACCTTAACATAGATATCAAAAATTTCCAAAACTCATTTAACCATAACAGAATTTACCTTAAAAACATGAAATGCTTCGAACTGAATGTTTCTGCTTTTCTCTTTTAACATGTTCATCATGAGTTTTAAATTGTCAGGATTACTGATGTAACGGGTCATGACAGTGAAATTATGCCTGTCTAGTAGCAATTCTCCTAACAGCTGTTTTGGGAAAGAAGTAACGAAACAAAAATTTAGATCTGGATTAACGTTACCTTTACAATTCATCTTCAATCAAATTACCTTTAAGGATTGCCTTCGGGTAACATAATTCTCCGAATTAAGCAAGCCCTGATAATGATTGAAGACTTTATCGTAATTTGCTTCCAAGAATTCGGCACATAAGACTTTATGTTTTGTCAAAAGTTCCTATATAAATAATGAACAAATAATTAGAAACGAATCTAAGTGACAGCTTTCTAAATTAATTAATTAAAACAAAACAGCACCAACCTTAAATGTAGAGAAGGCATCAGATGCAATGTCAAAGGTGGATACTTCCACATATTTAAAGAAATTGTAGAAGTCATCAGAGTATAACATTATTTTTGCCAAGGCTTCATACCGAGCACATTCCCGTAGCATTGTACCACAGTTCAGGGCAATTTCTTGAGTTTCATATCTTAAAATTGAAAACAAAGACGTCAGGAAAAAAGAAAATATACTGCAAGAAAAAATCTCATGCTACAATGCTCCCTTCCCGAGTTGGCTATATTTGTTCCGAGGCTATCTACAAGGCTGGATCATATATAAACAAGATTTTTCTTCTGATTCGCAACGATATCCTTCTGCATGACAACGCTCGGCCCCATACTGCAGCTCTAACTCAAAAAATTGGAGGAAATGATATGGACAGTATTTGATCATCTTCCTTATAGCCCGGATCTATCGCCCTGTGATTTTCATCACTTTGGGCCATTCACAGAACCACTAGGTGAGCTAGTTGATAATGACAAGGAAATGCATGTTTCATACGCAATTGGCTGCCGACACAACTTTCTTCGTTTCATGATGATGTTATAAAAACCTACCAATATGCTGGAAAAGTTTGTTTCCAAAGCAGGAGATTATGTAAAAAAAAAAAAAAAAAAAAAAAAACTGATACAGTAAAATCCTGTTACAACATATCTCACTTTAACATAAGTTTCAAAATAATGTTAAAATTTAAAATTGCTAGCAAAAATCCTAGTCTTTAATGTTAGAAAGTTTCAGTTTAACGTACCTCAAATTAACGTACATTTCAGATTAACGTTCTAATTTTACGTTCCATAGGCTAAATTATCCCTTCATTACAATGTTCATAAGACGAATGTCTTGCTGTGATTGGTCAATACCTTGAACAGCGAAAGTGACCAAAGGATCCAAAGAGTACGCTAGGATTTTAGGACTTGAGAAATTTGAAGCCAGTAATGGACGGCTTTTTAATTCCGTGAGAGGAACGGATTTACTTGGCGACAAATCTCGGGAGAAGGTTCGGATGCCAACTTTGAAGTAACAGATAATTGGTGAGAGAGAATGATGATAAACTGTAATAATGTACTATTCTGTATTTGTATTGAATAAAATAATGTGGATTATTTGTGATTAAATTAAAATGAATATATATTAATTTTAAACCTGCTGCACTTTATGTATCTTACACACTTCCCCCAGTAAGATTTGGTACCCCCACCTCCCCCAGTTTCAGATTAACGTTCATCTCAAATTAGCGTACAAAATTCCAGTTCCCTTGAAATACTTTGTAACAGGATTTTACTGTATGTACTTGATTATTTCTTAAAAGCAAAAAAGAAATTAAAAAAAAAGGTCTCATTTATATTTGATCTGCCCTCATATTTACATGAAACAGCACAGACAAAGCCGATAGGCGGACCAAGGCCTGGATTCCTTGTCATGAGGAAAGTGAAGCGGAAAACCAAAATGGAAATTTTCGGTAAGAATGTTCAGTTTCCATTCTGATTACGAGAGCTGTTCAATCTCAACAGAAAAGTGCATCGGCAATTATAGCATAAGCATCATCTACCATCAATTTGCTGTTCTTCTGCTTCCAGAGCCAGAGCCACACAAACGCCAGCTCAATAAGCTTTCCGTCGATCTTTTTCGGTGACCAAAAGGAAAAGAAGCGACGTCAAAAATTTTTTTCCATTGTCTTTCTGTTCTGGTGTGATTCTGGTGATGTCAAATTTCAGGCCTTACAAAATTAGGAATACATACTTGATTATTTAGAATACTGTCTGGATCATTTTTGCAAAATTTATGAATTTTTAATGTTTTGTATGAGTTTCGAATTTCAAGACTTGATCAATTAGGCCAAAGTGACGTTTACTGCTAATAAGATGTTTAGCGTAGACTGATATTCAATCCTTGTTGATCCAAGGCTTTCTGTCGTGCTCATTAAAACTTTGTTGGTTAAAATGAATGACTGGAATCCTTTGTCTACCATTTTGTTCTTCAAGGAAAAACTGCTGGTTCGGAGAATGTCAAGTTGGGGAGGGAGCAGAGTATTGTTTTTTTCAATCAAAAATTGCTCAGTTTGAATAAATTCCCAAGACACATACCCTCTCATTAAAGTAAAGAGAATCTCTGGTTTGGTGCAGATGTATTCAACTGTTGGTGACCTTGTACCTATCTGCCTTCGTAGAATGTTATTGAATATCTGAGCCACATCTTTCTTTCCCTACAAATGGTGGATCATACCAATTAGAAATCATAAGGGAAATGCATAATTGTAAGAAAAACATGTTCACTTTCAAAGGAAAACAAGTATCTACTTCGAAATCAATCTTGGTTAGATTCTGGATTAACAATAGAAGAAGAGTGGAATTGTACAGTTCCTGTGCCAACTGAGCCAATACAATATCCGTCTGTGGCTCCTGGTCACTTGTTCCATACAACATATTTTTGATGTGTACCAGATTTTTTGATACATCTTCCTGTGCCTTTATTTTAAAATAAAGAAGACGTCAGCATATGTCAAAAAAATAATAATAATAATCCTCCAAACTTATAAAAAACAGTCAATACTGGGCTAATGTTAAGTGCTTTCACAATCTTTTAAATATTTAATTCTCATTACTTTCTCGGCTTTCTTATCATTCCGTTCAGTCTTTTCCAACACCATCACTGCTTCCTTCAACGCTTTCACCAAATCTGCGGGACTTTTCTGCGATTTGCCAAACAAAGGCATTTCTGTTTAACTAAAAAATAAAAAATAAAAAAAAACATATTTAGAAAAAGTACAAATAGCAAACTTGGCCGATTAAAATGGCCTTCGGACTTCTATATGTCAAAATTAATATTTATCCTTTAGAGATTGATTAAGTTTTTTGGACTGCTGCACTTTTCCACAATAAGAATTTTGATGCTGATGTGATAGAAAGATAGGACGATAGTGAGCATAATAAGGAGAAACACATAGTACAAAAGAAATCGTAAGGTGATTTTATTGTAATGCAAACAAACTTCATACAAGAGACTATGTCTTATTCATAGAGGCTTATTTTGAAAGACAAAATCTTGTTAAAACACAAATACCACTTAATATAATTGTATCAGTCAATCTAATTAAGTAAATAGGCCTAAGCAAAGATACAATAACAAGTTACATTCATAAAGGCTTATTTCACAAGACAATATCTTATGAAAACATAATTACAACTCAATATATTTCTATCAATCAATCTAATCAAGTAGATAGGCCTAAGCAATGACAAAATAATAAGTTACAATATGAGAGCAAAGTTAAAAAAAAAAATATAATGAATAATTTACAATTTGTTACAAGTCATTGACACAGAACGTGTCTTGTATTCCTTTTTATAAGGGAGGAATACTGTAACCCCAAAACGCAATAAAATCAAAGTCAATTGTCCCTTCTTAAAGTTCAATCAGTTCATTTCTTCAGTGTCAATAGGTCTAAGTAAACCAAGTTCGATCTAGGTAACCTTAAGCCTAATCACTTACGATCGCTGAGCTTCTTCCCTTGAGACATGATAATTGTAAGTAGCAAGAGCAGCATCAATTCAACCTGTTGTTTCACAAGAATGAGCACCAGTGCTTATTGTTTGTTGCTTCCCTCCTTAAATATCATTTTGAGGCTGGCGCTTTGAACTCTGGTAGGATTGAAATGCTGAAAACACGTGCAGTTGAACACAAGTGCATCTGATTGGTCTAGGTGGCTGACATTCTTTGTGATTGGTCTAGTGCACTCAGAACCCTCTGGTGGCAAAGTCTATAAGTTCTCATTTGATTTTTGAGCGGGCAAGAGGCAGAAACCAAATATGATAAGAGTTCTGTTAGGCCTAATACACTGGCGATAAATTAATCTCATGTCTCAAGAGGAATAATGTACATAAAACACAAGATTTGACACAAGTCATGAATTACACCGAGGTCCATCGACAAGGTAGCAAATTAAAATATGTTTTTCTTTTCCTTAATTTTTTCTTTAAGGGACTATAGTAACGTAGCATTATACAGTTTGAGATCGTTCTTTTTCGATCATAACTGACAAAAGTTTCCTTTTGTCACACATGTCCCTTCTTAATGGGAGTCTTCCTTCCCTTGTTGTAATCGTCTGTAGTCCACCTTTGTCCTGGGTCTGAGGTTGTACCTTGTCAATGCTCCTCTCAATGCTGCTTGATCATCTTTTGTGGACTCTGTGGGCTGCAGGGCTGCCGTCATCTCTGAAGTGGTCTCTCTCAACGGTTCAGGTTGATCAGTGGTTGGTGCCCCGGTGTCTGGATCATCTCCTGCTCTGAAGTGGTGGTTGGCTCTGGTTCATCTGTTTCCAGATCAGTGGCATTGTCTCCACTAGGGCGAGATGTTGACTCTACCGGAAATGGCTCGACTGTGACTGGTTCCATCCATTGTGATGAAGATTCATCGACATCCAATTCTGTGGCGGCTGGAAGTGGTTTTTGACGTGGCACATAAATGATATCCCAACTTATGTCTTCTTCGTCTGTCTCAGTCTCACTTTCTGGTAAATGATACACTGGTCTCTTCTTCCTTCTGGTAGATTGCTGTTGGTGTCTTTTGTCACTAAAGCAAAGTTTTAGGGGATCTACATGCACAGTTTGTTGGTCATGCTTTTGGATACCTTCGATCTTATAGTTTACAGGAGAGACCTTTTTTAACACTCTGAATGGACCAATATATCTAAAACCCAGTTTCTTCTTCCCACCTTCCTTCCTAAGTAACCACACCTTTGCCCCAATCTTAAATTCTTTTAGATGTTTACCCACATTTGTTTTGTCTATTTTCCCTTTTCTTCTTCCCTCGTCTTGTTTCTTTGCAAGCTGACGAGCTTTTATCAACCCTCCCACCAATCTGGAACGATATGTGTCAAGTTCCATTTCCTGTGTATTTTGTTCCCAGGAGAACGGGAGCATGGGATCGAATCCACATTGGAGCTGCTGCATATGGAGAATAAAGTTGCTTCCAGTAACTCATCCCAATGTTGCTTATCATTATTGCATAGGAGCCTTAAGAGTTTCCCCTATACTTTTATTCATTCTTTCTACCAAACTATTTGATGTTGGACGATAAGCAGTTTAGAAGTGATGATGAATGTTTAGGTCTTCGGCCACCACACGCATCAGCTCCGATGTAAAGTTTGCTCCCCGATCAGAAATTAATTCTTTGGGTACTCCATATCTACATATGATTTTTTCATTAAGAGCTTTAGCAATAGTTTCAGTTGTCTGGTCTGGAATGGCCTTTGCTTCACGAAAACGGGTGAGAATATCTACAAAAACAATAATATATTTGTTCCCTTGTTCAGATTTTGTTAGGGGTTCTATCACGTCCATAGCAACCTTTTGAAAGGGGTAGGCTGCCTTAATACCTTCCTGAAAAGGAGCTTTACCTGTGTGGAGTTTACATTTCTGACATACCTTACAAGTTTTAATAAAATTCAAGACATCCCTATATATAGAGGGCCAATAATAGTCAGAATAAATCTTTCTCCAAGTTTTGTTTGATCCCCTATGACCTGACAAGTGAGAATTATGGGCCATTTCTATCAATTTGACTAACATCCTCTCCTACCCATATTTTTAATTTTTTCTTTCCCCGATGTGATTTTCCTATATAGTATACAATACCATCTCGTATAGTGTATTTTTTTCCTTTTTCTCTACGGGTTATTAGATCTCTGATATTGGGGTCCATTGCTTGTGATTGTATTATTCTTTCCTTCCAGTCTATTTCATCAGACAAATTAGAGTTATTGACTTCAATTGATTGGGAACGAGACAATAAGTCTGCAATACAATTATCACTCCCTTTTATGTGTCTAACTTTGAGGTTATACTCCTCTACTTCAATTGCCCACCTAAGTAGTCTTTGATTGGTTCTTTTCCTTGTTTTCAAGAATGATAAAGGTTTATGGTCAGATAAAATGTACACTGGAAAACCCAGGATATGTCTAAAGTGCCGTACAGCAAGAATAATTGCTAATGCTTCTTTTTCTATAGTACTGTAATTTAACTGGCTTTCTTTAAGCTTGGCACTAAAGAAGGCTACCAGCTGCATATTCCCATGGTGCATTTGATGTAAGGCTGCACCAACAGCACCCTGAGAAGCATCAGTGTGAAGAAAAAATTCCTTCCCATAGTCAGGTGGCATAAGACGGGGAAACTACCCAAAGTTCTTTTAACTAATTGAAAAGCATCCTCACAATTCTTGTCCCAAAGGAACTTCACACCTTTTTTTGTGAGATTCGTAATAGGGGTTAGACATTCTGATAAATTTTCCAAAAAAGGACGATAGAAGTTAATCGCTCCAATAAGAGAGCATGTCCCTTTCACATTTCCAGGTGGGGCTAAATTAAGAAGGTCATGGACATTTCCTGGGTCTGGCTGGATTCCATTGCTTGAAATAATGTGACCAAGGTATTTCACCCTGTCCATAAAAAAAATGGCATTTTGTTGGCTTGATAATGAGGCCTTTTCTAGAAAAGATGTCAAGCACCTTTTCAAATATTCTTAGGTGTTCTTCAAATTCAATTGAATAAATTAAAACATCGTCTTGGAAGACAAAAACTCCTTCACCAATAAGATCAGCCAATATCTCAGACATAAATGCCTGGAATAAATGAGTTCATACCCCCTTGAGGCATTCTGGTCAGCTGGTACTTACCCCAAGGGGTAGTAAAGGCAAAATATTCTCTTAGGTGAGGTGCAAGAGGAATCTGATAATATCCACTATGGAGATCTAGGACAGAGAAATACTTTTGACCATGGAGCTGTTGAAGTATCTCTTGTACTTTAGGCATGGGGTAATCTACAGCCTCAGTAACTTCATTTACCTTTCTTAAGTCAAGAGTCATGTGGATTTCTCCATTGTCCTTTTTTACTACATGAAGAGATGAGTTCCATTTTGACCTAGTGGGTTCTATTATTATGAGAGGCCAAAGAAGAAAAGAGGTCCAAAAAGGAAACTCCAGGCCCAAGAAATAAGGTGATTAAGGTATGAAGTTAACAATAAAACAATTTTATGAAGTTATTTATTTATTAGTATAAAGTTAAAACGATTGCGTTTGTCTGGGGAGTGAGTGACGTCCAAAAAAACTACAAAAGAATGTCTCCTTGCCTGTATCTACTAGAACCAGTAATCTGGAGATGAAAAGGGAAAACATTCCCTACACCATAATGCACAAGAGCCTTCCTCTTACGCTTCAACACACGACAAGAAAACCTGACTTTGCACTTAAGTGGTTAGAAGAAGGCCATGACTGGACTCTAACAATATTTTATGCGAAAAACGCTTTTCATTGGATGGACCAGACAATTTTGGGATCTACACAATAGAAAATGTCTGGTCTTGATTGAGAAATGACTACATCTTCCAGAAATTGTCATTTGTTCCATCTGCTACAAGTATTGATTGTTGAGGGCATGAACTAAAGATATATACATACAAGCTTGAAGTACGTGAAAACCAGACTTCCATAATGGTGTCACAGCAAACATCACTTCTTTATTTAAGTTCCTGCCACACACACACCTCCAACATCTGACGATCGATGCCAGCGACTGCTTGAGTGATCCTCTCTTGCAGCTGGCTAAATCGCATGGTAAAAGTGGCAATGCTATTTTATTCTGTCAATATACTGTCATTGAATTGTTTGTTAAAGAAGAAATCCCTACTGCTGAATTCATCAAAAACTTGAGCAATGTCTATGTATATATGGAGAGGTAGGGTTTGTATGCTAGAAGTGTTAAGAGACTGGTGAAACATTTCAAAGATGGAAACATGACCATTCAAGAAGTACAGTCATTCTCAAACTGCCTCTACTGAATGCTACAAGGAAAAGGTTGATGCCATCATTAACGAAGACTGATGTGTCACAACGTCTGAAATCACAGCAAAATCTGAATAGGATACAGTCTGTCTGCTGGAACAGAGTTCAACTGCAATGGAATTTTCAAGCTTGCAGAATGATGGGGAAACTGCATGCAGAGAAATGGAGATTATGTTGAAAAATGAAGAAAAGTTTATAGATTTAGGATGATATAGCCTACTTTTGTTTTCTGTATCAATAAATTCTGATATGTAAAAAAAAAGTTACTGCTTGCAACTTTCACTATGACCCTCATTTTAGCAATTCATCTGTTACAATTCAGATGATCTGAACAACTGTTTCAAACTCACAACTTTTTTTTTTTTTTTTTTGATACAAGATGCTGAATAAGATACAGCATATATATATTTTCTTGTAGAGTTGTTAAAGCAAATAAATAAAACACTTGGGAGTGCAGATAATTTTTATTCTGCATACTGACAGAACATCACATTGAACTACAAAACAAAATTAAAATGGTATACGGAATAAGAAGAAAGTAACAAATCAATGTCGAGGAAGCCCCTCAAAATGGTTGCCCCCAGCTCCAATGCACTGGTTACATCTTCGGACAACTGAGCTGGTAGCTGCCACAATCTGGTCGAGTGTAATTGCTCGACTACAAGCTTGAATGGATGCAATGAGCTCATCTCCAATAGTACATTTAAGAATAAATAGGTAAACCTACGAATTTTCTAGGAAAAGACTCTAAATAAAAGAAAATAGACGAACGTTGATATCTCACACACGATCGAAAGTAGATGTAATGTTTATAGGACATTTTTGTTCCATTTGAACCATACAATGTTTCTAAACAATTATGCTGGTTAAGTTTGGGTCACCCTGTATATATAAACAAAAAACATCAGTCGTTTCAAAACTCAATTTACAAACTTCTAAGCAAAAAAAATCATATAAACGTGGGTTCAAATTTGAATGATAACCGAGATATGAACAAAAAAAATAAAACTGCTGCCACCAAGATCAATAAGCTAATAACTCAGGTTCTATAGCACTTAGGGATGATGACATTTGGAGGAATAATAGGGTACATAAAACTGTGTATACCGTTAAAATAGGATCGAATTCCAACAAGTAGTTTCCAAGTTACTCATTCAAAATTGTAACATGTGCTCACGTGAGTACTAACCAGCATGTTACAATGTTGACTGTGTAACTCTGAAACTACTCGTTGGAATTCGATCATATTTTAACAGCATACACAGTTTTATGTACCCTATTATTCCTCCAAATTTCATCATCCTACACATATTATAGAACCTGAGTTATTAATCTGTTCATCTCAATGGCAGCATTTTTATTTCTATTCATATATTATTCAAATTCAGACTAATGTGTAATGGCAAAATTATCACTGGTCTCAGTTTGGTAGCATGTTTTATATATATATACCGGGTGATCCAAAAGTGTGTTACATTTTTTCATGAAACTAATAATTGTTTTGCTGCGACGAATTCTTTAGCAAAACAGATGAATTTTTGGCTTTGGGGATATTTAAAGGAGGTGGTGTATCGTGAAAAGTGCGGAACTCTGGTAGAGCTGAAGCAGAAGATTAACGATGCAATTGCCGCCATACCAATTCAGACTTATCATGACATTATGGTACACATGTGCCGTCAAGCAGCAACTTGTGTTGCCAGAGAAGGCAAACACATTGAATCCGCAACCGACGTATCATAAAACACAAATTGTTATCAAAGAATAGTTATACAAAGTTTCATGAAAAAATGTAAAATAATGTAACACACTTTTGGATTACCCGGTATATATATAAAACATGCTTCCAAACAGAGACCAGTGATCATTTAGCCATTACACATTACAGTCTTAATTTGAACTATATATGAACAGAAATAAAAATGCTGCCATTGAGATGAACAGATTGGTTCATGTAGTTATTTGCTTCATTTAATTTAATACAATGACATAGGTGCCCACTATTTTTGAGATTACAATAGATACACTTCAACGCCAACCAATGGGCATGCCCGAAAACCACAATCAACGAACCATCAACTCCAACCAAACTGTATGTTGATGTTATGATGTACGAAAATGTTAAGATGTAAACTTTAAACTAAAAGCCATTCAGTATGCCAAGAAAATTACTGGAGGAGCCACAGCTCGATTCTTCTCTATGAATCCCAAAAGAATTCGTGAGCGGAAAAAGCAAGAGTCTGAATAAGTTATAGGCCGTAATCTGTTTTTATTTACCATAAATTTCTTGTTTAACATTTATGATACTGTAACTTAAATTAGTTTACTGGTAGTTTAAATTTAGTGGTATAATGTAAAAACGATTCTGAAATAGAAGACAATAATATTTACTAGCAAATTTCTGTAGTTTATGATGTAAAAGTTTAAAATTTCGTCCATAATAATTCCCTCCCCCACTAATAAGGGAACCAAACAGAATTTTTTGTTTACACGCAAGCATACCTTGGAAGCGACAGTGTAGCATGGTGGCAGAAGTGGGGAGAAAAAAAAAAACCAAGGCAATAAGGAAAAAGCAAAATTGTTAACTGCAGTCACCAAAGAATTTCAATTATAACAGCGTTATTAAGCACAAAACCTTAATATTGCTGCACAATTATTTGTCGTAAAATAATTTATAAGTTGAGTTATCCATCCATGAATATATTTTATTTTCGTATATTCGTATTTTCGACTGCCGCATTAGACCGACAGGTCTGCCCTCGTTTCACGAATCAGTCCCAGAAAATTTATGAAGATTGCCGAGATAATAAAATAAAATATTAAATTAAGGAAATAGTTATTAATTACTACACCCTTGTACAAATTAATTGACACAAACAATTTCAAGACTTGCAAAGAACTTTTTTTGCTTTGTCTGGGATTTGATTTCTTCTTATGACCATACTTTTCTTTACATTTAAGAGAAACCAATCCAGTTTCCTGCTTCAACATGGTGACACGGCTAATATTTACTAAACTCCCACCAACCACTGAAGCAATCTCTCGATACGTCTTAGCTATGTGTTCGTGCAGAGTTACAATCTTTGTAAGTTTCCTAGCTGTCACTTCCATCTCAACAGCAGTCAAATCAAAATTGGTCAGATTTCTGAAATACTATAGCTGCTAACGTAATAATTGCATCAGCCAATGTACACTACAGTGGTCAGAAAGGATTCTAAAATGTGATGAAATACAGTTGCTGCTGACATATTGATTGCATAAAAAATGATCAAACTGGCTTTTCGTGTTTGTTTTAAATACAAGATTATGAGTAATATAGAAAATGCGCTTTGTTTCAATTAATTTGCACAAGGGTGTATATATAGGGTGGGCCAAAAGTCCGTCACCATTCATACAATTTCAAAACGAATGGAAATACAACATCTTGCAGGCAACATTTAAGAAGTTAGGTAGAGGCTAAACAATGCTGGCATCAAATTTGACCTTTGACCTCGAATTTCGCACCTTGCAACTATTATAGGTAGAGAAAAATCTCCAATTGTACAGTTGTAGAGCTCAAAACTAAAACGAGAGAGAGATTAAAAGTAAGCGTAAAAATAAACACAATACAACAAAATGAAATTTCTGTGCTCAAGCTACATTTGTCAATGAATGAAGTGCTCATTGTGGTGTCCTACTGCAGCAATGCATAACTGCATGGTATTTCACAGAATCCATCACATTTTACCTCATGATGATGTGCATTATGTCTGTACAAACCTGCTGAATTCATCGTTTCAAATCCTTTACTGATGCTGGTACAGTGGCATACACCTTGAGCACAGAAATTTCTTTTTGTTGTAGTGGGTTTATTTTTACTCTTATTTTTAATCTCTCTTTTTTGTTAAAATTAGTGTTTTGAGCTCTACAACTGTACAATTGGAAATTTTTCTCTACCTGTAAAGATTGCAAAGTGCAAAATTCGAGGTCAAAGGTCAAATTTGACACCACCATTGTTTAGTCCTTACCTAACTTCCTATATGTTGCCTGCAAAAGGTTTGTCGTATCTCCAATTGTTTTGAAATTGTATGAATGGTAACAGCCTTTGCGCGCCCCCCCTTTAGATACTTTTACTGGATAGCAATTAGCTAATTTAAGAATCTATTTTTAAAAAATAAAAGTTTGTTTAGAAAGTTCAGAATCCATTCAATTATCGTCTGCTGCTTCTTCGTAGGAAGTAGTTCCACTGCTTTCACGTGAAGTGGATTCGTGAGTATTATCGTGACTATTATTCGTGTAACAACGGAGTCTTTGTATCTAATGTGCGCTCAAATTTTTTCATTTTCGTGGTTTATTTTGAAAGAAACAAAATATGGCAATTTCTTATTTTGTAAGCATCAATAGTAGCGTTAGGTGAGTAACATATTTCAATTTTGTGTGAAAATATGAGATACAAGGTCGAATGATTCCCTTGTAAGTTGCGTGTCAAAATTTAGTGGTATTTTTTGGGAATTGCTTATAATGCCAGATCTTGAATAGAAGCTTGTCTCGATCAGTGGCTGTAGGATCAAATAGAAGCCCGCCTCAAATCAAGCTTTTACGGTACTCATTTCTCTTATCAATTCTCTGGTAATTAGATATTCTATTCAAATCATAAGATTCTTTTTTACACAAATATTAACAAAATGCTCAAGTATGAAATCCACGTTGTAAAATGTGATGTTCCAGATTGAGAATGGGAAGATTTAATTTCAAGAGTTGATGTAAAAACCTACCTTTGAATTTTTACAGCTGTGGTAAATATTGGCTACCGGTATTGGCTGTAAAATCTCAATCCAGAAGATTCATGAGAATGCTCTAAAAATTAAAAGTGATTTGTGAATAAATGTAATTCCCATATCACAATTCCTATGGAGAGAAAAAAAAAAGAAAAGAATTGAGCAATATCTCATTATTAGCCGGCTATAATTATAAATATATCATTATAATTATTATTATTAGATTATTTATTAAATCCGATCACGGCTGGTTCGTACTAAGCTATACTAAAAGATGCAGTGTAAACGCTGAGAAACAAGCATCATGTCAGAGTTACAGAATCTTGACATCCTTTCATTGTTTATCATCGTTAACTGAGCTTAAGGCAACGAAATACGCCTTTTGCTTCCAGGAATGATGTAAACTTATTTCTTTTAAAGCCCAAGCCATTCGGTATTAAGTATATGAGTGAATTTTTTGGGAAATTTACCAAAAGAGAGCGAGAAAAACATTAAAATAGGCGAGCTCCGAAATCAACCAGTTCAACATTTGGAATTTTTATTTTCGTGCTCACTCAGATTTTATCCTCGAGTGATGCACTCGACGCGATCGATTATTAACATAATAATTATTAAATATAGCTTTAAAAATTATTCAAATTTTTTTACCTCATTCAGTGAATTTCAGAACTATTTTCCCATACACCTAACGTTATCTTGAGTAAGTTACGTCATTTTCTACTACGCAAGATCGGAAGTAGTAGTCGAGCATTGCGAGATGAATATCGCATTCCGTGTTTGCACTTTCGTAATCCGGTTTTCTAGGATTTAATTAAACCACTTCTTGAATTATAATAATGAAATTATACATATATTTCCCTTATTATATCACTGAAGGCTTTATTAGATTAAGCCAGATCGAAATTCTACTCAGTAGTTTACAATCATGCCGCATTCACACTACCAAATCAGTTTAAATAACACTGATGAAATTTACATAACAAGAACCACTAATTGAACATAGCCTATCTTGAAAATAACCTAAATCTTTCTATAAGCCAATCCCAAATTCCTCTACCCATCAATCAACTTTATTACGAGTTCTGTGTTGAAATTCTATTAGTCTGTCACAGTTGACATCATTTACCATTATTCCTAAAGTTTCTTCAGAAACTCCAATTCAATGCGTAACTCCTCCCAATGACGCAAAACGTTGCCAGGCTGTAATAAATTGTATAAACTTAACATACGAGCTTGTGTCATTTTTATCAGTTAAGGAACCCTGCTAAGTAGCGATAGCATCTTTGGAAGTCTTGCCCCACTTTTCAGAATCGACGAGGTTTATCTATTGCTTAACAGATAAAATAATTTATGAACATTTTGAATGTTTGTACAACTTTTTTATGTGTTGGAATTACAGCTCTTCATTGAAAAAATTTCTTTTGATATTAAAAACACACCAGATAAAAAGTTATAGAATGCCATCATACACTGAGTGACCAGTTTATTAGGAACATCCCTCTAATACTGTGTTGCACCACCCCTAGCAGCTATAACAGCATGAATTCGCCATGCATGGATTCATTTAGCCACTGGAAGCATTGTTCCGTGATGTTTGTCTATGCGGATGCAACAGCTGCTCCCAGTTGATGCTTATTGGATGGTGGTGGATCCTTGCCTCGAATAACCCATTCCAGCTCATTCCAAAGATGGGTTCAAATCCGGAGACTGTGGTGGCCAGGGGTAGAGTTGAATTCATTATCGTGCTCCTGGAACCATTCCATGACGATACGAGCCTTGTGACATGGAGCATTGTCCTGCTGGAAGTATCCTTCCAATGGGGGAAACACAGTAGCCATGAAGGGATGAACGTGGTCGGCAACAATATTCATTTAGCCCTGACCATTAAGACGTTGTTCTACAGGTATTTTGAGTATGTCAGGAAAACAATCTCCAGACCATTACAAAGCCTCCACCAGCCTGAACAGTGGAAACCAGACAGGAGGGGTCCATCGCTTCGTGCTGTTGTCTATAAATTCTGCGTCGGCCATCCACAGGTGCAAGGGTTTATCGAAACCTAATAACGACTGCTGTAAGTTGATAGCAGCAACCAGGACTGACAGCTTTACGTGCCCTCCGAAGCACGGGGGGGGGGGGGGGAAAACCGTATGTCACGAATGGTCACCATCCAGTGACTAGCCATGCCTGATGTTGCTGAACTTCACAGAACTGGCATTTTCAGTAAAAGCCCATCAGGCCACGGCCTCTTCCCGTGTAATAGGAAACGGGATTCATCCAATCAACAGACCTTCCAGTCGTCGACAGTCCAGTGTTGGTGATCACGGGAAAATTGGAAACGTTTTTTGGAGTTTTGGGTGGAGAACAAAGGTACTCGAACTGGCCGTCAGCTGTTAGAGCCAATATATGGCGTGTAGTGCGTTCCGAGATGTTATTTTGCGCCCCAGAATCTGCGGTCCAGTGATTTACTCAACGGTTAGTTGATGAGTCATAACGTTTCTATTCACACGAACAAGTTTTCCCATCCTAAGCTCATCCCTTGGAGCGATTAGTCGTTTGCAACCACAGGCTTGTCTCTGGCTGGTTGTTTAACTAGTCCTGGTAAACCCTTGAAATGGTTGTTCCGGAAAAGCCTAGAAGACGTGCGGTTTCGAAAACTCAGTCTACCTCGCCAGGCACTTGCAGTTGACAGGTGTGTTCTCGCTTGATGTTGATATGTAGTAATTGGTATGCCAACGAATTTGCATAGTCATGGCCAACGGATTTGCATAGTCAACTAATAAACTGGCCACTCCGGTGTATCTCTGCATGCAGGGCAGCCAAAGTTCTTTCCTTTACAGCCGGTTCTGACATGTCCCAAACTATCTCGATGCTTAAGAAATACAATTCACTTTGGGTACTTTCATAGGGATCTTCCATAAACCAAATGTCCTAAAATTGCATTTTTACGTCCCTCTCCCCTCTGTGGCTACAGTGTGGAAAATCTTTACCCATCTCCTCTAAATCACATGGTCATTGGCCTTTTTTACGATTTAAAGAGGCCTTCAAAATTTGTTAACATCTACCAAAAGACCGAACGTCTTCTACTTTTTACCATGCTCCCATCTACTTGACCACTTGATTTATTTATATGTGAAGTTGAAAAGAACTGGATGAGATTTTTCGATGGAATTTAAATCAGGTGAATTGGTGACCACTGCTATGACCAGGGTCGGATTTAGGCAAGAGCCAAAGGGGTTCGGGCCCTGGGAGGCTAAATTTAGAACCAATGGGTACAAAAAAGGAAATCCGACCTGACTATATCTCCTCCATGGCTACAAGATTGCCCAAAGCGCAATGTAGAAAGGTGGTGGAAATGTACACTTCATTGCATTTTGGATACATACATATGATATCACTGTATCGTCAAATGCCTGTTAGGAATGCTTGAAAATGGTGGAAGGATCAACCCGAATGCAAAAGTGCGATACCACTGCAAAAACGCACAGCAATGGCTCAGTGTTAGGGACATTATTCACAAGACCAGTACAAGGGTACTAGACCTCTCTAGACAAAGAAAAATTGCTCAATCGGGCAAAAAGACAAGCACTCTATTGTTTGGGTGCCCCTAGATGATCACCTAATGGCAGCACCAGCTCTAAGTGTCTGCAAGCCCACTTCAAGGAAATGCAATGAAATCGAGTTTGAAGTTTCCAACACTCCCATCTATAGATTGTCAGACCAAAATAGTTTTGATGTGTGTTGCAGAAATATAGTGATGAATTGTGGCACCTTTGGCCATAAAAGAAAATGGCACATCTGCAGTTAAAAATCTCAACATTGGCCAAAACCCCCCTAGGTCTCTGATGTATTGACGTTCGTTTACATGCTCCAGATTCACTTTTCATTCTCCAAACCACCAACTCCAAAACAATTCTTGCATTCCATCCAGTTTGTTTTTTTTCCACAATCTCACCCAAAGACCAACTGGCTGTACGTTGTCCTATAATCAAACCACGTTACATGTTAGAAGTAACTATCGTTGACATCTCCCAGGTATTTTTACTCCTTAACTTTATTGATACTTGAATAAAGTCACAATCGGTTTTCGTATCTTTGAAAAATTCTCAAAAATCAGTTTAAAAGACGGCAACTTAAAAAATTTCCCCCTTTTTATGACTTTCCAACGTCGTCTAGAAAACTCAACCACTTGCATAACTCTTTTCCCTAAACATAGCCTGTTCTACCTCTTCCGTGGTATTATGCCCTGAAAGATTGTTACACCACTGATGGACAAAAATTCTAATAGAATTTTCTCTAGACATGATGGTCAATGACGATTTATACCAAACATACATGAACAGCTGCCATATGTAGCAAGTTGGCTATAAACTTATTAAATACTAGAAGCAAACCCACCTGATTGTATAATCGGGAAATAATCCATTGTTAGATTTTTTCTTTGTTGTGACCTAGTCCACCCTTGCTGATTATATATATGATTATAGACGAGCAGGCACCATAAAGTATTAAGCACTTTCCCCATGGCAGCTTAAGGACTTTTATTATACCACCTCCCCAACTTTATTAAAATTTTCAAAATATCACTCGAGAAGAAATTTTCTAAAGTTATTAACATTACGAAAAACGTCAAGCAATTCCAATAGTGCAAAAGTGCTTCTGTCATTCTAGAGGCTAAAATCGTATTTCTTCATATGAACCAACTTGTAAATTTGTTCTTAACTCCTGCTTTTGGTCTTTTATAGGCAGGATTGCCCGAATTTACTTTAATATTAATTAAACGCACTGCTATTACTTTTTATTTTAAAAACATTAAATTAAATAAAATATTTCCATATTTCAATGATCTGTGACCAGAAAAAAGTTAAAAGAAAGAAACAACGTTAAGTAGATAGTTTTTCTATTTGTGTATGGTTTCTTTTAAGAGGCTAACTTCTGCAGCAAAGTCCCTCTATTGTGGCCCAATAGCAAAGATGTGGCCAGCATATTAGACTAGTTTTGCCAAGGACTTTTTGTGTGGAATCTGGAAGATACGGAGGGGGGGGGGGCGGGGGCCATTTTCCCTGGTAAAATATCTTGGTGGAACCTTTCTCTATGTTCATCACTAATGTCACAAAGGTTGGCAAGAAAAAAGTCCAGGTAGGAGTGTAGGAAATGAATCTTTAGAGAGGCATTATATTGCAATTCATAAAAAGCCTGCAAAAGCTAATAATTGGGTTTCTTATTCTTTCCCAAGAACCCATGAGCTATAACTTCAGAACTTTTCAGGCCGTTAGTTCCATTAGGTTCAATGCAGTTTCAAAACGGTTATCAGCCATTAGCACCTCGATTCGAGGACAAAAATTCATTCCTTTATTTTCGCAACGCTGACTCGGGGAAACTTCTGTTCCAGATACTGGAATTGTGCGACCTGCCTGTCCATTGCCTTTACCAAGGTCTTTATTAAATTCGGATCGATATAAAATGGAGGCAACACGGTTTTCTCAATTTCAATTAGATGTTTATTTTCGACATTCGTTTGCCCAAGTATCCCAAGTTTGGCGATATATAAATACACTTGTAAACCAAAAACTGTGGACAATGGTTAACTGAAATAATAAATAAATAACTGAGAACACAAATCCACAAAAATAATCAATTGTGGATTTTTGTTTTCATTTATCTTTTTTCAGATGGCGATATACGAGGGGCATACTAAAAGTAATGAGCAACGTTATAAAAAAAAAAAAAAAAAAGTTAGTAATCGCGATACACAGGATACATCATTTCAAACTATAAACTTTTGTCTATTTCTCAACATAAATCTCCATTTGTTCGAAAACATTTTCCCCACCGTTGTGGAAGTTTGAAATTCCCATGATGGTAGATGTCCGTTCCAGCTCGCCGAAGGTACTGACGCACTGCTCTCTTCACGTTCTAGTCTGTCGCATAGCGCTGGCCTCTCATCTGCCCCTTCACAAAACAGAGATTATATTGAGAAATAGACAAAAGTTTATAGTTTGAAATGATGTATTGTGTGTACTTACTTTTCAAACCGGCTTATCCATTAGGGTAGCGGGGGCAGCAGCCCTATGGAGGATCACCAGCGATCGCGATCTTCCGCCATCAGGTGCATGTCCTCCCTGGTAATACCCAAGCGACTCAAACCCAGATTCTCCATGTAGTCTAGCCACCTGGTTCTAGGCCGACCCCTTGGTCTCTTACCCACCAGCTTGGAAAATAACTGCCTAAGACGACCAGTTTGCGGCATCCGTATCACGTGGCCATACCAATGCAACCGAGATCTCTCAATGCGGTGAAGTAGCGGGCTTAACACCTATGACTCCCTTATTGTGCTGCTGTGCACTCTATCCAGTAGGGTAACACCTGCCACACCTCTCAGAAATCTCTCTTCAGCCGCTTGTACCCGCAATTGCACTCTTTTGGTCATTACCCAAGCCTCATGACCATAGGTGAGAATGGGGACAAAGATAGATTGAAGATGGAGAGCTTGGCTTTGTTACCCAGCTCGCGTTTCATTACCACGGATCGCCACAGTTCACGTCCGACACAGCTTGCTAGCATCCAATTCTTTCTCCAGCCGTCCATCACTTGTGAATGCAATCCCGAGATATTGAATTTCTCCACCTGTCTCAATGAGGCTCCCCTAACATGGAGAGCGCACTGACCAGGCTGTCTTGAAATGTATTGTGTGTATCGTAATTATTAACCTTTTTTTTTTTTTATATTTTATTTAATGTTGCTCAGTATGCCCCTCGTATATCAAGTCCTTTGTTCTGTTGTGGAAATTTTTTGCCCAGCTATGCCAGTTGCAAATGAAATGGAAATACATGATGTACCCGCTCTGAATGTCTAAAAAGTCCAATGATCTTCAAATGTCCACAAATATATCAATTAACTGGCTAATACAGAATTTCAAGTTGCTTTATCTCAAAAACAGCGAGCAATAAGAGAAATTTCAAAACTATATTCATAATCAGCAGAAAAAATATAACCAAAATCACCCATTTTCATTCTGTGAATATGAAAAATCTTAAATTTTGTTGGCCAGTGTAATGTTTGGTATTTCAGGCACAATGACCAAACCAAATTTGGGATTTCTGGAAAGTATATTTAAAAAAAAAAAAAAAAAAAAAAAAAAAAAAAAAAAAGTGATGCAAGCTTCAGCACCTTGATTGTTGTACGTTATCTAAAAATATACTTGCAGATTTAAAGAAATGTAGCTTCCTTGTTAGGTTCATCAAAAATTTAAAAAAAAAGAATAAAAAATAAAAATCTTCCAGCCAACCACCTACCACATCCTATCAAATGGTTCCTCAAGAAAACCAATACAGACAAGGCCCAAAAGATAAGGATAAAAATCTTTGTATAACAGTAATCAGATCAATCACTAAGATTTTAGCATTAGAAGTTTCATGATCTCAATGCATGGCACACTATCAAAAGGAAAACCGATCCCTGCAAACTGAATAAAAGGTACATATTTATGACAAATGTAAAATTTAAGATATATGACGAGGCATAGGTTTATCTTATTGTGTTAAGATTCATGCCATTGCCAATGGAAAGGGCTGAGCCAGGCACTTTGGAAATTATGCACCCAAAATTATGGAGACCAACCAAGATAACTTGAATATCAAAAAATTTTGAAGCATTTTTATCAGGAGGTTATTCAGATTTGTTGGAACGAACAGCAAGATAAAGCATTGACCCATCTTTTACCTTTGATGAATGGGATAAAATACTGGGACAAAACTTACTCCATTCTCGGATATTCCCAGAAAATTACCTAATGCTCTGCCAATTGTCTTTTGGGGTTACAGTCTTTTATTTTATTATATGAGAGTATGGAGAAAGCTTAAAATTACACATAACTATTGCCACTGCAGCTATTAAGGTTTTTATTTTTATCCCATTTAAGAAAAAAGTCTGCTGTTCCTATATTAAAAATTATCAGAAAATAGCCATTATATAAGGGTTGTACAAATGAAAAAGAAAATTTGTGTGGGGGATTAAAAAAGACGACATGTATGATTGTAAGTTTTTGTTTTCAACAATTGCAAAACCCCACGTGCAAATTGAACAATAGGTTGCAAGTGTTGCATCACATGAGAAAGAACGATAGCTCGCACTTCGAAGCTCTGTGAGTGATCGCTTCATCCAAACAAGCAATCGCTAACAAATCAAAGTCAAATTGCAAAAAAATCAAAAGAAATCGCAAACAGCACGGGGAAGGTAATCTTTTGATCGCAAAGGCCCGATTTTACTGGACTTTCTTGAAAAAGGCACCACAATATGGGGAAACACTGAAGGCACTGCGCGCAGCCAACAAATGCAAGCGTCCTGGACTTATTACAGAAAAAGTGCTTCTTCTCCATGACAAAGCACGGTAGACCTCATCACAATGTTCAACTGGGAAGCAATGCAGCATCCACCTTACACCCCTGACTTATCCCCATGTGACTTTCATGTGTTTGGGGATCTAAAGAAACATCTGAAAGGCCACAGGTTTCAGTCGGACGATGAAGTGAAGGAAGAGGTTTTGGAATGGTTCCACATGCAACCGAAAGACTTCTTCCATAAAGGAATTACACGCCTTGTTGCACAGTGGGATAACTGCCTTAACGCATTTGGAGAGTATTTTTAAATTCCTTGTATACACTTTGGATAAAATAAATAATTTTCATTTTCATTTGTACGACCCTTATATAATACCCTTCATTATTTGTGATGGCTATACTAAATGGCAAGTCATTTTATACTGCATATATGATACACAAGGGTTACATGTTGCAATGTTCCTTTTCCGTACCAGGATTTTTCTTGCAGTATCAGACATGTATAATTCATACTGTAGCATTTTTAAAAGAAAAATTATTTATAAAGGTAGAAATTAGTAAACAACAGTTGTTAACTTGAAAAATCCACATTAATTCACCAGATACATTTTCTTTCTAATGCATTTCACCAAGAGTGCTGAGGTGCAGGTTTTGTCGCTCTCAAAACCAGCAAGTCGCAGGTTCAAATCCCCCGCCAGGCTAAATTTCCAATAGATCCAATGCTTATTAACATCCTCAACACTGAAAAGGTAGAAGAGGAATAGAAAATACTAGATTAGCGATTAGTACATTTCACATTTACAACAGGCTCTCATTTTTCAAACTCTGCCAACTTGTGAAGATGACAAGACTGAAACACATTGACTAGTTTCCTTATCACATATTTGGATTTCTTTTGTAAATTATGGTTTCCTGCAATTCTTCAAATGTTCTTATCATAGTTGGCAAATGAATTACTATTAGGTTGAGTAAAAATAAAGCTCATATCTTGGATGGTACATGAAGGTATGGGAAAAGGTTTTCAGCAAGTACAAATTCGGAAACTTATTTAGTCCTATTTATTTGAAGTACAGTAATTTTTGGGGTATAATAAGCACCCCCTTTTCCACTTTGACCCTCCCTCCCAACCAATATATATGTATTTTTTTTAAATCGTATCTTCATTACGTTTATTATCAGAATATTAAATAATAATTACATTTTATAATAAGTAGTATTGATTTATTTTAACTTTTATTTTTTTTTCCTGCATATTATACCCCGAAAATTACGGTAATTGGTTGTCTGAATCTATTTCTTTCTTTGTTGCATTAATGCCATTTTAAAGATGGTGTGAAATAAAGAGTAAGACTTCATGTATCATTGACAATTCAAGAAATTACCACATCAACCTTATTCGTGATACCTTCAGATTTCCTTATTCCCCTGTTCAGATCTCTCCAGAATTCCCTAAATGGAAAAATTTTCACTTCTTTGGAGATTACGAACAACACTTGGATCAGTTTTCTCCCAGAAAACTGGGAAGTTCTGGGGAAAGGGAATATTTAATATTCAGTACAAAGATTTTGTTTTTCAATCTTACCTGAAAAACCAAACTTTCTTTTTACTCAACTCAATACATTAATCTCCTTTGAAACAATAAATAAAACTTAATAAAATTGTGATTTCTTTTTTAACAGGAAAAATGAGATGGGCTTTTTCGTTCATGTGGTTAAGAATATTTTTTTAATCTTCACGAAGCTTTTTGGTTTAAAAAAAATCAACAAAAAAACACAGGAATCTCGTTACCATCTATACATCTTAAATGTTTCCCCCAAAACTTAAAAAAAAAAAAGAACATTAAATAAAAATACAGTCAATGTATACTCAATATTTTAATATAAAAAACTCGTTTCAAAAAAGTTGCGATCAAATTTACATAAAGCAATCTATGATGATCAAATTCGGGGAAAAAAAACAATGTACACGTTAACGAGGTTTTATATTCCAGAAAACTTTTCCTTGGAAGATAAAAAATGTGGAAGAAATGAGGACTTAAGATAGGAAGGAAGGAGAATGGGCAAGGGGAAAATTCCATAAAAAAAAACCCTGCAAAATCATAGTAAAAATAAATCAAATTGAATACTTTAGTCATCTGCATCAAGAAAAATTAAAACAACTATGTGCTGGTAGAGCCTTCATTCTCTAGTTTTGTTGTTTTAATCTTACTTTATCAGCACAAATTTTTATTCTACATCCTATACAAAAAAAGAGAGAGAGATAGAGAGAAGGAAAAACAAATTTCTTATTTATATTTATATATATTATTATGTATATTATATACAGGCTTTTTTTTTTTTCGTCAAGTTTTTTAATTAAAAAAAATTATTTTTTTAGCTTACAGCACAACAACACCACGAAATTGCCATTTGAATTTCTTTAAGCATTTCCTCTGTGTGGGTTCATTTCGGTTTGTTTAATCGTCACATTATTATTATTACATGTATTATTATTATCTTGCAATAAAAACTCGTTTATCTTCTTTTCATGGAGAAAGATGTCGGTAGATAAGACAGTGAAAGAGAGAATTCAATTAAAGCACCATAAGGGGAGAGAGAGATAGAAGGGGAAAAAGTTCCGTCGTACATAAAGAGGCTTGGCCTGTGCTAACACAGTTCCAGTTCGTCAGGAGGGTTCCTCCCCTTCATCCCCTTTACAACACACTTTTTCCATAGTGCTCAAATAGATATTAAAATCAAACCAAAAATTAACAAACAAAAAATAAATAAATAAAAAGAAACTAGAAATTCAATAAGAAATAAGAAAATGAATAAGAAGTTGCTTAACACAACAACGACATCAGATCGAATGCTGCTGCTAAAACGGGTGTTCAGCTCCGTACTGAAAATATGGGCACGACTCGAGTTCACGTAAGATTTCAATGGTAGCAATTTTTCAGATTCTTTGCACATTTTTTTTTTAAATCTTAAATAAAGAAACACAACAACGTAAAACTTAATAAAATTACTTACATAAACACATAATTGTACATAAGCCTGAATTTGTTTAAATATATATATATTTGTAAATATAACGTATAAAGTCGTTTTTTGTGCAAATTCGTTATTTTTTTAACAATCAAACATCTTTTTCCAAAAGATACATCTGATACAAGGTAAAATAATTAGGAACGAACCAAACACAAACATAATAGCAATGCTTAATCAATGCATGATAAGTCTCAATATCTTAAATCGTTAACTTTTTTTTTTTTTAACGTTTGAATGAGAAAAATTCTTTGACCATTTGAATTGCTTAAAAAGTAATATACAAAATAATCACAAGAAAATAAATATCCGAATATATTTTGATCTACATATTGCCATTTCTGAAAAACAATATACCCGTCAGTTTATCTTGTTTTAAAATCAATTTATGGTGTATACGCATGTGTGTACATGTAAATGTCTGCGTGTGTGAGTGTGTTTGAGTGTGTGTGTGTGAGTGTCGTATCTGAATGCGATTCCGATCATTTCTTTCCATTTACAGAAAAGAGGAACTTATTTCATAAAACAGTATCTCTGCCCAAAGAACCTTGAAAGCAAACCTTATAAGCACTAACAGCTTGAAGTCCAAAAAATTTCGGTGATTCAACATAGTTTAATGCACTCAAGCAACATCCACAAGCAGGTTTTGAAAACATAAAACTCAACTGCTGTGGGATCATGTGATCTTAAAAATGAAAGGGAGAAAAGTAAAAAAATAAAATAAAAATAAATAAATAAAAAAAAAAAAAAAAAAACACAAATAAATCATAATAATAAATTCTAAGTATTATTAAATTAAGATAATTATTCCCTCTAAATGAAACAAAAATACTCTATGGCAAAAATCTTAAAATTTAAAGCCATCTGTAGGTGCAGTTGCATTAGGATAAAACTGAAATCCTTGCTCCGATGTTGAAGGAATTATAGCAGGATCTTCATCAACCTGAAAATAGAACAGGGAAAAAGAAATAAAAAACACGGACCTTTTAAAAAACGAGAGTTGTTCAAAAAGTAATAATTATTAGTAATAAATAGCTGGTGTGCATTAATAAACCGTGCTGCGACGTAATCTTTGGTCTTTAAAGGCCATCTCCACCCTAATATACAACTTTATTTAAAATAAAAGTTCGAGATATAAATAATAACGTGGTATAAATGAAAAATTTCAAATTGAATGTGAAATATATAAAACGAATGAAAATTATGAAAGTGAAGGTCACTTCCTGCACTCTATTATATAAAGAGAAAGTGACGTCCTCATTTATTACTATACATCTGCTATTTTACGATGGTTTTCACTTATGAACAAGAGGATTACACCAGCAGCAGTTCTGAATTGATGTATATTTTAACTCCTTTTTAAAGGATATGGAAGAAGTTTCATTCGGAAATGACACAGGCATTCAGCCTTACTGTTATAAACCGCTGAGATGCGATCATCCTTCACATATCTCATCCACATCATGCCTGGTGAGCACGAACGATGCAGAGACCGACACGGCTGAATCCAGATAAGTACAAATACTGACAATGCTTGTTAATTAATAAACTACGCAAACTGATTATTATACTATTATAGGCAATTTTCAGCGTAGAATAGTGGGAGAATATATGATAGCAAATCACGCGATTTTAGGAACTCAAAGATTCTGAACAGCTTTCCGCAATTTCCAGAATCGGTTGGGCCACTGGTAGCTCCTATCAGATGGCACAAAGCTATTTTTTTCTCGTATGAATTACACAAAAATTAGTGGAAATGAATTATTTATTACGTGGAGCAGATATAGTAATAATAATTCTAACAATGAAGGTGGCTGGCCTGGACAAAGAGTAAGGAAATGTATGCTATTCTGAACTTTTACCCTATATTTATTCCTTATTGCCTGGTTTTTCTGGTGCTTTATAGAAGCTAATTGTTCAGGTAGTTCCTGGATCACTCCAAAAACATTAGGCCATCGAAGAGTAGGGACAGCATCCTGCTTGAAGTAATTTATTCGCTTAAAGTTCAAAAATTTTAAAACTATTGGATTGATAGTGAAGCATGAGGTTTCGAAATGAGCAGAGCAAATACTTAGGTACACTGAAGAGCACCAATTTTCTTTCCGACAAAAGTTTATCCACTCGTTTCTTATTAATTCCGACTTAGGAAACTTATGAAAAGAAACTTTTATCAGTACCCAAGTTGTTACACTCATATATGGAACAACTGGAAGTCATGATTTAATTTAATTAGAGATCGCTATGGATGAGCTTCTCTAATCTGCATGGGATTGGAGCTTAGTCTTGCCATGACGATCTGGGACAGTCAGCTGATACAAAATGGAGCGCGAGAGTGAAGACCGGAAGTGGCATTTTTCACACTTTAAACGCAATTTTCATAATGAAATTATGATTTTAAAAATTTTCTATTGCTACAGTTGTATTTTACTTGTTTCAAATAATGATAGTCTGCAAAAAAAAAACCAAAAAAAAACAAAAAAAAACAAAAAAAACAATTATTTTGAGTGTAGTTAAAAATTAAACTTCCCCAAGTCAGAAGGCTGAAATGAAATGCAAATGACAAGAAATTCAAAGAATACACAATGCAGGCGATATGCTTGCATTTATTAAATGAACAAAAATCAGCACAAAAGGCACCGACAGCTAAATTGCACTCTTATGTGCATTAACCAAAACGGGCAACAACTTATGCAAATGACAAATCAGATAAAAAGAGAGTGACATACTCTATGATCCCAAAAATTCAATGTCAATGCATCCAGGACATGAATATTCATACAGGACAGTACAACTCTCCAAATTGCTCTTGTTATTCAACAGGTGTTATGATAAACATTCACCAATGCATGGGGCTCAGTCGCTGGTTTCCAACATCTTGGGCTCCTTGCTCACCTAATCTTATCCCATATGAACTTCTGGTTAAGGTGGCTCTTAAGGGATGGGATTTAAAAACACACCCCATAACTCTACCACACCTTAAACAGTGCATTGTACAGGATTATCAAAATTAAAATCCCCAACTTAGGGTGCAAATGGGACAAGACTCAAAAGAACACACAATGCAGAGGATGCAAAATCCTAGAAATACAACTTGGGAATCTAAAACACTCAGCATAGCCTTTCCAACAGCAGTTTTGTATGATCCTTTAAAAAGGAGATAAGGAGTTTTCATTGTTTGCTTTGTTTTCGGGTCATAATGGTAGACCCAGTAGTCATCTTGAGTAACGAGTCTGTAAAAGGTCCTCCAGGGTTGCCTCTTACTCTTCGATATAACTTTTTGCATTAGCGTGAGCAAACACGGGAACCCACCGATCAGCACCCGTTATCATGTGAAACGTGCAAAGGATGTTCGCAACGGATCCATGACTAATTTTGACCTTATGGACAACTGTTTCGAACAATGATTCTGCGGTGATCAAGCACCTGGGCCTCAACAACATTCAGCTTCTCGCTCAGTGACAGCTAACCAGATTGTGGTTCATTCTGAAAGGTGGTTTTGCCAATAATGAAACAATTTATGCCACTGTACCATATAATGTACCACTGTGCCACAAAATTCAACAAGCTCATCTCCGATTTCTTTGGCAGTTCCCGCCTTCAAAAACAAAAATCTGATCATAGGCTTCTACTTTTTGCAATTTCACCGCTGGCAAAACAGAGTATTATATCAAGATTATTATACGAGGGGAGTTCAACAAGTAATGCAACATATTTTTTTCTAAAAAAGTGGGTTGTTTTATTCAGCATTCAAATACACCATGTTATTCCCCAATCTTTTAGCTACACAACACTATTTTTCATCATAATCTCCATTCAATGCTACGGCTTTACGCCACCTTGAAATGAAGGCCTGTACACCTGCACGGTACCATTCCACTGGTTGATGTCGGAACCAACGTCGTGCTGCATCAATAACTGCTTCATCATCTGCGTAGTGCGTCCCACGGATTGCGTTCTTCATTGGGCCAAACAGATGAAAATCCATTGATCTGCTCGAATGAGAGTGTTCACATGTTCCGACATTGCAGAAGTCAGAGCTGTGCACGGCCGGCCAGCTCGCGGGAGATCAGACAGTTTTGCTTGACCTTGTGGCGATGATGACATACGCTTTGCCCAACGACTCACCATGCTTTTGTCCACTGCCAGATCACCGTAGACATTCTGCAAGCGCCTACGAATATCTGAGATGCCCTGGTTTTCCGCCAAAAGAAACTCAATCACTGCCCGTTGTTTGGAACGCACTTCCATTGTAGACGCCACTTTAACAGCTCACTATAGCGCTGTCACATATCAGACGTCAATGAAACTTTACGAGACGAAGCGGAAATGTTTGAAAATGTTCCACAAGAAATGTCCAGTGTTTTCAACCAAAATTGGCCGGGAAAGAAAATGTGTTGCATTACTTATTGAACTCCCCTCGTAGATTTGTGAACTCTAATAGAATGCATGTTCTTTTTAAACTACACATTCATAACTGTGCCCGTATTCATATTTTTTTCCAGGACACCAATATAACTTCTGCCCCTCATCCAATCTAGAAAAGGCTAAGTTAACAATATTAATCTTATTTCATGTACTTACATCACCAGAGAAATACTGGTCAATTATATCATATGCCAATTTATATATTTCTTCATTTTCATGATTCTGGAGTGCTTCTATTTTATCTAAACCTGCAAAAAAAAATATATAATAATATGCATAAATAAATGAACAGTCAATACATTAACCACTTATCTTCAAAAATAATTCTTCACCTCCTGACTCTTCAATCATGCTGCATATTGTTTCTGTCTGGTTGTCTGCCATTTTTAAGATGTTATTTATGCCATCTAAGACCACTTGGATCACTTGTACATCTTTACATGTAAGAAGGTTGCAGAAAGGTGGCACGACTCCTTCTTGGACTAAATAGGACACTTGGGATTTGTTGCCACTGATCGTCAAGTTACTGATGGCCCAAGCTGCTTCTTTTTGAGTTTGGAAGTCACTCTGAAAAAAAAAATAATAATTTCTTTTTAACAACCAGTGAATAGAAAAACCATTAGCTAGATTAAACTGAGGAGTCATTTTTGTAATAGTCATTTTAATTAAAATGTGTTGTCAGTAATATCTTTACAAGTTGAAGTTGTGTACAGTTTGAATTGTTGTATAGGTGGGAGAGGCTCATTCTCGTGTTTGATTTCAACTCATTACTGTTTCCGTGAAAAATAAGCCCTAGCTTGAGTTTCAGGTTGCTCTATAATGTTCTACCCCAAAAATAAACCTTAATCAAGATTGATGAAGTTTATTTAAACTGATAGGCTTTGTATGTAACTTGTACATTGTATCATTCCTCGTGTGCTGTAGTTGGAAGTAAAGAAAAGTCTATGAATGGCTAAGCTCTAATGCTTACCAAACTAATTAAAGCTCATTTACAGATTCATCAGTTATTAAATGATCATCCATTAGAAAAATACAATACAGTGTACTCTCAATAATCCAATATATTACACAAGTGTTATGCCGGATAACCAATATCAAGCGCCCGAGGCATCATGACTGCCCCTGCTCCCCTCTGTTGCTATGTCACTACAAATGGTCAAGCCGCAAGGTCTCGTAAATGCTTGTGCTATTTGGAAATGGCTAAGATATGTGCCTGTGCTACTTCAAGCTCATGAGAAATGGTCAAGAAAGAAAAAACACCAGGATGTTGAGAAGAGCCTAAACCAGGATATTGATATCCAACACTTTAGACAGGTTAAGGAAATTTAATTTTTTTTTCAAATGTGCAAATTTTTATTTCTATTCGCTAGCTTTAATGTGATTTTTGTTAATGTGAGTAAAACTCAAAGCTCTAAGTAATTCTCCGACAGAATTTTTTTTTTTTTTTACCAAATACACGATTATACCGTATTGGCTCGAATGTAAGCCGGCCCTGAATCTAAGCCAACCCTTAAATTTTTATCATGTTTTGGAGGAAAAAAATTTTGTGTCAAAAACAACTTTAGAAATTAAAAAAAAAAAATAATAAAAAACTCCACAAATTAATACAATTCAATAAAAAAATTTTATTTTGAAAAAAAAAAAGTATGGTAAATATTAATCACACCAAATCTATGATATTTAAATGTTTTAAGTATTTATCAGATGTATAAAACAAATATTATGAGAACATATTCAGTATTGGCTCGAATATAAGCAGACCCTTAAATTTTCATGGCGTTTCGGAGGAAAAAATTTTTTTTACGTGAAAACAAGTTTAGTTATTAAAAAAAATTAATAAAACTCCACATATAATTAACTCAATAAAACATTTTGTTTTGAAAAGAAAAAAAAAAATGGTGAATATTACTTATACAAAAATTATAGTATTGTAAATATTTACCAAAGTATAAAATGCAAATATTAATTTAAAAAAACACATTCAGTTTAATTATTGTGGCTAAAATTTCATTTGATTCCTTGTTTATAAAATTACATTCAGATTCTTCTGATGAATTTTTCTAAATATTAATAGTTTGTTCATCTTCGGTTGCGTTTGTGAACTGAATTTATTATTGTATCATCTCTACACAATAAATAAATTGTTTTCCATAGTTTGGGAATTTATATTTATATTTGAGAATTTATATTCACACAGAAAGCTTACAAAAACTGGTGTCAGTGAACGTTAGCGACGGCTGGTCGTGAAGTTCCGACGAGAATCACGGCTGCCCGTCGCCAATGTTCACTACACCGGCTTTCGTGACATTTTTTTCCATTGCGATTTTCTTAATAAATAAAGTGTATTTGCTCTAAATCATGCGCCACATCGTTTTTAAAATTATTTAAAATAAAAGTAAATGTAATTATTTTTTCTGAAATATTAAAATTTGAAAGCAGAACGAGTCGAAAATAATTTTATAATACGTATTTTACAGAAAAATACCGATAGAACATATCCATAAGCGTGTATATTAAGGCCGACGAGTGTTTTTTCGTCGGCCTCGGTAAAATTACATTTCACAAAAACGTTTATGGGCTTAAACTTTCAATAAAATAAATTCATAAATTTGAACAAATATTAAAGTTTTTAATATAAAAAATCTTCCGAGTTTCAAAAGCTTTTATGGTCACCAACAACTACCATCAAGGTCGAGTGGCACTACTATCATTTCAGCTTTAATGGCGGTGCAGTGAGGCAACCAGCCAGCTCAAGGAACGCGTGTTGGGAAAAACGAAACTGGTAGAAATTTACCGAACGTTAACTAGCAAATCCTGCTGAAGCAAAAGCAAACTACTATTTTTAACAGAAAATGGTATGATGTTGTAGCGTGGCAGGATGTTCTGGCGGCTATGGGCGAGGAAAAAAGATTTGCTTTCATAAATTACCTCGAAACAAAGCCCTCTATTTGGAATGGATGGTAAAGTTGAAAATGGGAAAAAAAAAAACCCTTCGCATTATAAATATAGACTGGATTATCAAGAAGCTTCACCAGTACTGAATAAAGGTTATTACAAGCATCTATAATGTATGTACTGTAATTTAAGTAAATGGATAAATGAATTCATCACTGAAGTCGCAGGGGTCAGACTAAACGTAGGATACCTAAAAAGTAGGTGATCGTACGAAGGCTATTGAAGGATCTAATGAAAGTACAAGTACTACCTACTAAAAAGATGTACTTGAACTAATACTCCTACCATTTCAGCACAAGAATTTCCGAGATACACTGACTAAACACGGTAGAAACTTGCTAGGAAATGGGTCTCTCACAGGAATAGGAGGGGGAGTTCAAACCGTACGTACTACATGTAATCGTACAACGTGTCGTACGAAGGTGATCGAATCATTAAACGAAGAGCTCGATGGGGGAGTAACTGTAAGAGTGATAATAACAATAACACCCGTAGGCGATAATTCCTACATCTTATACACCCAGGGACTAAATCGGACTCAGAGCAAATCTCTTATCACCCACGTGGGGTTAATAAAACAGGGAAATCTCTTATCACCTTTTTCTGTTTGATTCACCATCTGAATATCTCTGGACATAAAACGAAATTTTCATGAATACAAAACAAATAGTTTTAAAGCGAAATAAGTAAAAATGCTTGCTTTAACACGGCCTTTCAATGTTGAGTCTACGGGAGCTGCTGCCGCCTGCCTCACTGCATAGTGCTAAATTTTCTCACTTGTAAGTGTTAGTTGAATCTGACGGTGACTATAGTAGTTCTCGTGCTGATTCTCTTAGAAAATAAATTTCTAACATGCTTGCACATTTAAACCCCTCAGCAGGCCGCCAAAATTGCTGTGCAATGCATCATCGGTAGTTTGGTGCGATAACGTTGTTCTCGAGAACTCTTCGTAATTTTTGCCGATAAAATAGCCTAATGCCATAGCGGCAGCTGACTGGGCAGAGCTTGTGACGTAAGAACTTGTTTTTAACTTCGCTTGTTGGCAGTTTTGCGATGATTTCGTTTGCTGGTTGTCTGGTCATGCTAAGTAAGGAAACCAAATTTCGTAATAAAGAGCCAAAATATACCTTAAAATTTATTGTCTGGACCGAAAAATCCTTACGTTATAGGGATAATTACACTATAAAGATTTCGCTATATGGAGATTGAAAAATCATTAAATCAATAGGATTTTTGCCGGGACCACAGAAAAATTTCGTTATAGAGAGAATTTCGCTATATCGACGGTCGCTCTACGAAGATTCTACTGTATTAAAGTTTGCCCAGATCATCTCATCTTCGGTTACATTCTTGATCTAAAATTTATTACTGTATCATCTTTACTTAATAAGTAAACAATTTTCCATAGTTTGAGAACTTATATTAAATTCACATAGGGGAAACTAAAGTCATGAAAGCTGGTGTCAGTAAAAACTTTAGTGACCAGTAACCGTGAAAATCCGATGGAGAATCATGACCGCCTGTCGCTAATGAAAGCAATACCAGGCTTTTGTGATATTTTTTTCCAATGTGACTTGCTATTTCCTCTTAACCACCTCTTTTATCATCTAAAATATAAGTAAATATAAAAAGAAGAGATAATACAGTAACGAATTCATTAACGCGACTAGGCTGGGTAACAACAGTTCTCCAGGAAAGTCTGGGAACAAAACTGTAACTTTTACCCGTGGCAAAATTAACTTTCTCAGTGCTTTGACCTGTTTTTATCTTGCAAGCTTTTTAATTTGTGATTTCAATAATTTCTAATCTTTTTCCGATGATCTCACTTTTTGCGCGTCCTTATTGCTGACAATATACAACCTCTGACAATTAAGTTCGGTGAATGAGTTCACACAACAAAATGCAAAACAGATAGAGCCACATTTACTTTATTGTCCTTCGAAATAATCACCCTGGACGACAATACACTTTTGGGAACGGGTGTATAAGTCCTGGAAGCTCCTTAGGGATGGCTTTAAGTTCACGTGTCACATTTGCTTGAATGTCTGGAATGTCCGCAAATCTGTGTCCCTTTAAGGCCCGTTTCAGACGTGGGAACAAGAAAAAGTCTGCCGGTGCCAAGTCTGGTGAATAAGGTGGATGAGCTATGGATACGACCCCTTTGTTGGCCAGAAACTGTTGCACGATTACGGCAGTGTTCCTCTTTGATCCATTATCCACAGTTACGTGTGCACGTTATACCTTCAACTGAAAAAACAAGCATCTGCTAAATCATTGCACGCACAAACGTGACCTGTCTGAACTTGCTTAAACAATGACTGGGCTTATAATCATGTGCATTGTTACTCGCGTAAAGCTCGCACAGATTAGGGTGTGACATCATTCACCGAACTTAATTGTCAGAGATTGTAGTCCCAAAAGTGTATTCATGTGCATTTCTCACAGTAATAAAATATCGCATAAGTGTCCGAGTTATGAGTTAAGAAACATGCATGAAAACCCAAAGTTAAGAAATTGTAGTCCAGTTCTTCATGCATACAGCAATTTATCCGTTAAAAATGAAAAAAAAAAAAAATGGCTATTCCGACAGTTACACTAACAAGCTTTGCGAAAACAAAAACCCTTCAGTGGTTACCTAGCTAAAGTTAACATAATATGATAATTATAGTTTTTAAATGATGTAATTAAATTTACAATGGCAGGATGAGTCAGAAGTGTGTGTGTGTGTGTGTGGAGGGGGGGGGGGAGGAGGCGGTTATTTAATGTGATCGGTTTGGGGGAGAGGGATGGTCTTTTGAGTCGGACTCGAATCTAAGCCACGGGCTGATTTTGCAATTTGCTTTTTGGGATAAAAAGGTCAGCTTATATTCAAGCCAATACGGTAATATGACCCTGAATTGGGGGTGGGGGACTCTAGGGTTAAATTCCGGTAATATGATACTTCTGGATAAACACGGTAATGTATTAGGAAAATGCCAAGGGAAAAGTGAAAAATTAGCACTTTCTGGCAACTCCTTTGCACCCACCATTTCTTAGAGATATACCTAAAGGTGGAGGACTTTTTTGAGAATCGTTCTTTATCTACTTTCTAAATGAGTAGTTTTGATTTAGCCTCTTAGTTTGGTTAAATTCTTAAACTTAAATGTATGCAATCATAAATGCTCATACCATTTCAAAATACCCCCAAACTGTAATATCACATACCCGACTCAAATGATGAATAATAAGAGGAATGAGACCAGCATCAATCACAGCCTGAACTTGAGCCTGGTTTCCAGCAGTGATATTAGACAAAAACCATACCGCTTCCTGCATAAAAAAAAAAAATAATAATTTTAAATTCATTTACACACATTTTAAAAATGTCAAAAGAATAACAATAAGACCTATAATTTAAACTAACTCACATTTAACAATACAACTCACTTTATTTATCTTGTCCTTCTGATGGTTCAGTAATGCAGGAAAATGAGACAGTGCATCACAGTTCAGAACTACTTGTGTTTGTTCATCTGTTCCTGTGACGATGTTTCCGACAGCGCGTAGAGCAGCAGTCTTAAAAAAAAAAAAAAAAAAAAAAAAAAAATTAAAAATTTACCAAGCAGAAATGATTAAAAAAACTAAGGAAATCAACTGTGATCATTTTATAAAACCTGACTTACCTGTACTTTTACTTCTTTGTGACTAAGAAGCATAACAAGATAAGGAACGACTGATGAATCTATGACCATCTTGTGAAAAAGAAACGAGCAAAATCAAGCCTACAGAATCATTTCAATGAAGAACAGTATCATAATTAAATATACTTCCTTACTTGTATCTGATCATTGCCACCATCAGTTAGATAAGATAGAGCCCACACTGTATCAACTAAAATCTGAAATTTTTTTATTCCAAATCACATTTAACGTATATGGATATAGAAGACCAAAGTACTTAACCAAATTGTAAACGAGCGAAAGAACTCACATTTATGTCTGTGTGATTGATGAGCATACAAAGAGCGGGCAATATTTCTTTTATCGTGTCAATATGTGGAGGCGGGTCCTTGTTACGACACAAGTTGACAATCACCCACGTGACGTTGCGAAGAAAGGAAATGGGGATATCAGGATTAATAAACGACAAGAGGGGCTTCACTACACCGAGATTGATGACGTAATCTCGTAAACTGGGCCCATCACCTGATATGAACAAAATCTTATGTGAATACAAATCTTAAAAAAAAACCCTCCTTTTATTTGTTGCAAAGGCTAGAAAGCTTACCTATAATATTTCCTAAAGCCCATACAGCCTGTTCACATACATTTTGATGCGTTGATCGAAGTAGTTGCAAGAATAATGGAACAGCCCCTTTACAAAATTCATTCAAAATTATATTCAAGTTGAAACAAAACTAAAATCTTAAGAAATTATAAGTGCTAAAACCATACCAGCATTAACAACAGCTTGAGTTTGCTGAGAAGTTCCAGATGCTATGTTTGTCAATGCCCAAGCAGCTTCAAATTGTAACGAGGGACTGGAAATTTTTGAAAAAAAAAAAAAAAAAAAAAATTAATAAATTCATTTACTCAATGCTCAACTAAATTTAATCTGATGAATATATTTAAATTATTTACATTTTGATAGCACAGTAAATACAAAGGTTTATTGTAAAAAGAATATTTTTTATGAATAGTAAGGTGCCCAAAAGACCTGGAGGCCTGTCTAGGGGCATCTTTCATTCTTTGAAATGAATATACATAAATAGCATGCATTAATGAATATTAAAGTAAACACATGAACAGCAACTATAATAATAAAAAAGGTGAAAATCGGTTGAAATTTTAAGAATACTGAATGTAATAAAAATACAGTTTTAATTTTTATTATTTTATTGATATATTCATTTTTTTATAAGAATAAATAAAAGGAGAGCACTTATTAATAATATATATCAAATGCATTCCTTACTTATCATGGCATTCCAGACAATGTACTAAAATAGGTAATATTCCTGAATTTATAAGGTCATCTATTGGAGGATTCCGGTCACTCGAAAGTAATTTCCTGTTTTCAAAAGGGGAAAATAAATAAATAAAAAAACATCAAATTCTTAAACTGTCATTTCAACTTTACCCATAAATTACTGAGTTATTGGAGTTATATACGTGATAAATTTCAACATTAAAATTCATCAATAACACAACGAAATATTTGCAAAAATAAGCTCATAAAAAATAAGATATAAAGACCCTACAATCGTTTTGATTTTTCGTCATTTTCGAGCATAAAATTAAGTTTTGAATTTTTCAGAGCATCAAATTAAAGAAGATGTTCATTATATTTAAAAATAAATTTGGATGATGTAAAGTTATTCTTAAAGTTACGTTGTTGGGAAATTTATTTTAGTCTATTATAACTATAAAATAAAAAAAAAATACTGGTATCAATGAGACTAAATAACCAATGTGGTGGTTTATTGCTCGCACCCAATTCTTTTTAAACATTTTTATTGCCAATCTGATACCAACTGATAATCACCAGTGTTCATAGTTTGTTTTACGCTGACGATTTAAAGATTTTTCTTTGTATTCGTTACTGGGATGATTGTCGTGCCTTGAGTGAAATATTTGGCAATATCTACAGGGTGTATCTAAACTCCTGTGACAAACTTCTGGTGGCGATTCCCCACAGCAAGATGAAAACAAAAGTTCATATAAACATGGTTCGGATAACGAACCGTTTATGAGATTTCCGCAGTTAAAAGTGAAGTTTCAGCAGCTGGTTTTGTACTCTGTGGATGGCAGATGGCATGCGGAGAAGCTACAACAAATGTTCAGGAGGAGGGAGGTCGGATTACTACAGTACCCATTTCACGCCCCTGAATGGTTGTTTAGGTACACCTGAAGTTATTAGCAGACGCACCTGCCATACATAGAATAGAAAATCGAGCTGCTGAAACTTCAATTTCAACTACGGAAATCTCAAACTGTTCGTTATCCGAATGATGTTTATATGAACTTTTGTTTTTATCTCGCTGTGGGGAATCACTACCAGAAGTTTGTGACTGGGGTTTAGATACACTGTATAATGGACAACCAATAATGGCTTAATGCCTTGAAATCATATTGTGTTACCTTTTCTTGTAAGACTGTGAACCACGTCTGAATATCAAAGACCAGGTCTTGAAGCACCACGATAAAGTTAGAGACTTCTTCAAAATGTGAGATGCAAGTTGAATTGAATGGAACTGATTAGGGACGTTGGTATCATTTTCCAGAGTACTCTCTCCTTTCCCTTGTACTTGGAAGATTTAACTCTTGATCTTAGTAAGAAAACTTAGATTCTAAAAAGGTCTAGCAATTTCTTTACAGGTCCTGAACGCTTTTGACATTTTACCATATACTATGACAATTTTGAAATTGCTGTACGATCTGTGGATTTAGTATTCCAGTCCCATTCAGAACTTTTTTTATTTGATTTCGAAAATGGAGAATTTTTGGAATTTTTTATATAATAAACTGATCTTTGACGAAATCTATAAGGTTAATTCAAACATGAGGGTTGTTCAAGAATTATGCCTCCTGGTCCGTAACTTTATTTGCTAACAGATTTTTAAAATTCTATTCGTATCTAATACATTCATTTGTCCTGTATGTAATGCACTATTCACTTTTTGACATAGTTCTCATCCCCTTCCATGCATTGCGCCAACGCGTGGCTAGTCGGGTGATCCCATCGGAGGTGAAAACCATTAAGCATATAGATGTAAAATTGCAGTGAATATTGCAATGAGTGTCCCACAGAATTTTGAATGGTCAGACAGCTGCATCAATGAACCTCACAATACAAAGCTCCAACCGATTTGATGACCACCGAGTAAAATGACATAGGAATATGTAGATTTCATTGCTGGTAAAATTTTCTTAAATGGCCATAGAGAATGAGCCACAAAGGTTCGAATGTTTCATAGGAAGAAAGTAAATGATTGTTTTTGGCAACCTTTCAAAGTGATATAATAATCTAATGGCTAAAGTGTGTCCCAAAGTGAGCTGACATTTTAATTTTTTATTTTCATTTGGAAAATTTATAATATTTTTGTTTTATTAGAAAGTAAAAACATGAGAGATTATGTGCGATACAAACATCTGAGAAATGATCACCCCGGCCTTGGTAGCACAAATTCACTCTTTTGAGGAAATTTTCCATATTTCATCTTTGAAGTCCTCAAAAGTTTGTGGTTTAGTGACGTATGCTTTATCCTTAAGATAACCCAAGAGAAAGAATTCTAATCATTCACATCGCCTCGCTAACACGACCTTTAAATTTTTCTTGCAATAACTGCATGGTTTTATTGGCAGTGTAACATGCTGTATCGTCCATATCATTAATTTTGGGCCATAAAAAATGTTGAAGTCATTTCATGATATCAAAGTCCATTGATGGTAATGACAATTCCATTTCAAAAAGTAAGGTCCAATCGATCCCCCTGCCCAAAACCCACACCAAACTATGACCTGTTCAGGACGCATAGGAAGTTCTTCAACCACTCTTGGATTTTCAGATTTCCAAAATTGACAATTTTGTTTATTGACAAATCAAGAAGTAGAAAATGTGCTTCATCACTACAGATGATTTTTTTTTCGTAAACTCGCCATCAACTGTTGCTTCTCCAAAATCCAATTTGCAGACATTTGTGTAGTTTTGCCAAATTTAACCTCAACGTTTAATGAATCTCTACTTTGGTTGTAGCACAAAAAAAAAAAAAAAAAAAACTTTTTATTTTGGGACACCCTAAGCAAATTACGATAATCTAACAGTGGAACACTTAAATACGATTAGGGAGTGCTCAAAGCCAGTGAAGTTGATAGGGAGCATGAATTTAAAAAGTTACCTTTTTCATTCTTCTTATAATAAACCATTAAGGAATGACAAAACCAAGTACTAACAGGCTAAGGTAGTCAGTCACAAATGATCCGAAACATTTTCAAAAATTTTGAATCCTTTTAGAACAAATTTGAACAGGTTCACCTGAATCAAATTAAATCATCTTCATGTCTTTACGAGTTGCTTGATACATTACATGCCATATTTTAGCATTGAAAATTTCTATTGGGACCATAATGGCATTATTAGAACCAATTATGAATGTCTTCGAGCTTATCAATTATTCGCTATATTCATTCATGAGACCTCGTTAAAAGTAGTTTGATTTATTAAATGCCATATCTTAGCACTGAAAATTTTCAATAGTGTCATAAAGTTGACATTAGAACACGAGCCATTGAAGCAATTTCAAGAATCATAGAATATATTAGTACTTAATGCTGTTATATTCATTTATGGTTCGTCATTAAGAGTTGATAGAAATGTTACCTAACTTACCTTAGCATGGAAAATTTCTAGGGGATATCATAACGGTACCATTGTACTGATTTCAACTGGTCTGTGCAAAAATCTTTATTTATTGACTGACAATAAAAGATTTTAAAATCTTTCAAATGCTTCAAGAAGATCGAGTTACGGATGGACAGACAAGCAGATTCTCTGGTAATTGCATGAAGTGCCTTTTGGTACTTAATAAAGAAATGTGGCAAACTGGAATAAGGATATTGTTTTATTTTTTAAGACGCAGAATTGAGACTTCTCTAAAATCAACACATCTACTGAAGTGTCCATCATTTCTGTACATAATTACTACATCATTGAGGAAATGTTGATGTAAAGGCTGGAAGCTAGAACTTGGGGAGAGGATGCACCATTTATTCTAAAGGGACTGGCAGTTTGGCAAATATTCAACACAAACATTTATTTGACTGATTGGAATTCGATTCACCAAGAATTCACTCGATATCCAACTTCAAAAACAAGTATTTTTTTGGAGGGGCAGGGGGATAATTTTATGTTTCTCTCTAAAACCTATGCAATTTCAATAGGTGTTCATTGATAATAATTCAAGGTCATTTAATAAATTCATTTGTTACCTGGCAGCTTGAACAGCACTTAATTGTACTCCTGGTTGAGTACTATTTGCATTCTGTACTATTGTCTCTAAACTTGCATGAGTTAATCCTTTATCCGCTTCATCTTCGTCTGTAGAATCTGTTTGAGGTACATTTCTCCGCTTCAATAGAGATTCATCTCTCTTGTTTTTTCGCAACTCGATGGTCACCTCGTTCCGCCGCCTTCGCATTTCCTGAACGCATAAAAGAACAAACCAGTTTAAAAAGATAAGCTTAAGATATCTTAACTGTAAAGTTTACTACAGGGAGAATTTTTGTTATGAAAAATATTAATATCACATCGTTAACAAGAATCTATCATTGTGGTAGCATACTTTTGGCTTATATTACTAAAGTCATTAAATTTGTAGAATGTTGTTTTTGTTGCACCATATAACAGTGTCTTCACATATCCTCATCCTACCTTTAAATAGTTGCTATAGACGATATTTCTGAATCCGAAACTGGAGTAACTGCACAGAAGCAGCGACTGCAAAACATTTCCGTTTCCTGCCTTGAAATGTGCTAACACTACTACACATCCGGTTGAAAACGGAAATTTTTTGCAGGTGTTGCTTTTGCGCAGTTACTCAGTTTCGGTTTCAGAAATATCGTCTATACATTTCTGCCAAGGTTGGCATAACTGCTAGAAACACCTCTTAAAAGTCGATGGCAGGAATTTCCAGTACGGCTGCTCTTATGGCAGCGGAGATCTCCTCAGCCCACTGAAATCTAGGTCTACATATCTCTTCTTTCATATGGACAAAGAAAAAAAAAATTATAAATGAAAACAGAAAACAGCCTGGTCTCAAACAAGGAATATTCATCTAATCAGCTCCTTGTATGAGCCCGGGCTGTGTAATTTACTTTCCCATCTCCAAACATCTGAAATATGGCATTAATTAATAATAATACTCACTAAGACAGAAATTGCATGTTGCGAGATCAGGGGAGTACGGTGTGTCAATTCCTCTTGACAGTAACTGACCGACGTGTAGAGGCATTGTCGTATAGCAACAGCCAATTCTTGTTGCACCATTTAATCATCTGAAAGGTTTCACTAGCCAATTTGCCTAATTTTTGGCAGAACATCACGTTTGACCATTGCTCAAACTGCGACGTTCTTGAATTCTACCACTCACATTTAACTGTCTTTCAAAACTAACTGTAGTATATTCTGTACGGATATAACTAATTCTCACAGGAATGAGAAAAGAAGTTATAAGACACCTTCAAGGTGCGTAACCTCTTCACTGTAGTGTGCACTAACAACTCCAAGTGCAAAGTCCACAAACTTAATGACTGGAAGTATAATGCTTATTAACGCAGTCTTCCTAGTTAAAATGCAGCATTTATTTGATGAGCATAATTTGTACATGTTTCAAGGCTTTGGGTTTTAGAAATTTATTTACTAATTGCTGGTTTTGTGGTTTTCATATATAAAAATGAAATGCTGCATAACTCGTGGATATACCAAGAAATTTTTCTCTCCAAAAAATGCCTGAAATGGAATTTCATTGACATCTATATAGATTGCCAGATGAAACTGAAATGGAATACCTGAAGAAGCTGACATACTCACCCCATTTTTTTTTTTTTTTTTTTGTGAAAACTTCTCAGCTTATACAAGAGTATAAGTATACAAAAGAGCTAAAAGAGTTAATGAAACTGCAAATTATATTTGATTACCAAAAACCATTAATCTACATAAAATGACTACTAGCTTGAAAGTACATTTTGACGGCTATGCCTTCATCATCAGCGAATAAGATGGAACAAAAACATAGTTGAAAATTTTACAATCAATGACAACATAGAAAAAAAGATGAATCCAGTGAGCCCAAACACTAAGTTCTGTAAAAAGAAATGCTGAATAAAACAGAATCAAATAATACATAATTTTCAATATCTATGTGTAAAAATTCACGATAATCTCTACAACCACAAAACGAATGGGCGTCAAACTTTTCATGATGCTTTTAATGGGCGTCCGGGAAAGTATAAAAAAAACAACGATCGACAGGATTACCAAAATAATTAAAAGAAACCTGATAAATTGAAATCTATTGGGTTATTCAATAAGCTACTGCGTTTTTTTTCTTATAGATGACCATAGTCGTAAATTTGATATATTGAATGCAGGTATGGATTCATGCGATAACGTGCATTTGACAGCCAACATTTCTACCTTCCATCAAGGAATAAAAGTATGCAGATTAATCACCAATTTTTTTTTCTATAATGTTGTAGAAATGAAGTCAACACAAGTATTATCGCCAACTTTTACTTCATTACTTCCGAAAAGAAAAGAACGCTGTCCAAGTTTGTGAAAAGTTATGGTGACGAAACACTTAAAGAAGGCCAGCATTAATATTGGTTTGCTCGTTACCGTTCTGGTGACTACAGCTCTCAGCCCGATCAATACCGTTGACCACTGTCACCAAATTGCCTAACGGAAAGAAATAGCAGAAAAGCAACCTGAATTGAAAAAAATTGGAAGGAGTGGTCTTCAATCATGAATGACAACGCGTGACCAGGTAAGTTTCTTGGGAGTGTTGCCATCATATTCACCAAACACTGCTCCATCAGATTCCAATTGTTTGGGTCCTTGCAAAACATCTTGCTGGAAAAACGTTTGATTAAGACAATGCAATCGAAAGACACGATGTTCCGTTCATGATAATACAAAAAGGAGTTTTTTCGAGAATGGGATCATGAAATTTGACAAAATATGGTAAAAGATAATCAGACAAAACGACACACTACCCCTAATAAATATGCAATTTGAATAAAATAAGCAGTTGGAAAAATCACCAGAAATACACAATGACTTTTTAAACAACCCAATAGATGTTGATAATAGTAATAAAAATAGTTACTTTGTTACCAACTAAATAAAGGGATTGTCCACAGCCAAGAAACAGATTTAAAACTACCCTATAATTTTAATCTTGTTTTTACTGTACTGTCACTAGCAAGAAATTTATTTTTCCCCACTGTGATTTTGCCCCAGCTGATGTAGGCGTAGCGCCCAAAAATGTACATTCATGCTAATAAAAGTTATTTTAAGGCAGGGGTCTCCAAACTTTTCGACATGAGGGCCATATTGGTACATCAGTATACTTTTCAGAGGGGTCATACTAAATAAAAAAAATCTGATATTTATTGCAAATTTTAATAAAACCATTAACGTGAAAGATATAACCCTTTCTTTGTTTTGAAAATCATATTAAATTAAGGTTCCATGGGCTGGATAAAATCATATCTCGGGCCAGATGAGTCCCGCAGGCCTTACTTTGGAGACCTGTTTTATGGGTTTAGCATTTAGAAGTGGCTTTTGCAGATTTTTCACTTCTAGAGTATACAATGCATTTATAACACACTAAGTGATTTTATGTTAGGTTGATAAACAAAGCACCACTTGATCATCACTTTATACCATGCACCACTTCATTTAATATAATTTTAGATAATTATAAATAAAGGAAATCTTAACCATTAGGAACCATTAGAAAGCATTATCATAGTTAAATCAAGTTTAAACATTACAAGCAAGATGTCAAAAATAACGGAAATGCCAACAAAGAATAAGTCTTCGTAAAAAATCGCACAATTTTGAAAAATAGTTTGAACTAATGAACGATGGATTTTGTAAAACGGGAAGTGTATAAGAAAAAACCGCCTTTTTGCAGGAACTCCAATTCATGCTGAGAATTAAGAAATTTAAGATTTAATTTTAAGAACTTTTCAAAATTGTGAATCTAACTAATGGTATTCTTTCAAAATACTATAGCACTACTGTTAAACGGTTTAAGAATTTCAGACTCCAAATTCATTTGGAATCCATTTTATAAAATCCTTCATTTCATTAGTTCAAACAAATGCTTAATATGAAATCCAAGGGGACAAGATATTATTTCGTACTATCCGAAGGATGTATATACTGTGTGTAAATTTTATACTGTAATAAATTTAAAAGCTTTTACCAAAAATACAGACTGTATTGCTAAATGCATATGGGAAAAAAAAAAAAAAAAATCAAATCTAGTTGATTGCGTCTGCCTATTATCAATTTATTTATAAAATTGATGATGTTAAAAAAAGCTACGAAAAATATCATCCGAGTATCTTTTCAAAATATATAAGATTTTAGCATTCTAAGGCTTCATTAACTTTCTTTGATGATGGAAGAACAAGAACTTCCTTTTCATTGCATTCAGTCGTTACTTCTTGCCTTCGTTCTGCCATTTTTCTTCAATATTGTCTTCGTATAACAGTTGTAATTTCCTCAAAAACGAAATTTAGTACATAGTATTCATAAAAACATTTCATATTAATAGGATGATCTTACATGTAAAATTCACCGAGAAGGTTGGGGCAGGAAATAATTTTGTATTAAGTGTTTTCTTATTAAGTGGATTATACTCTATCATACAATTGTGTGTGCTTAGGATGAAGTGTGCTTCAGTGTTGCCAGTTCTGCAATTTTTCCAAGCTTTCACAGATACAATATTAAATATGAGACAACAGTTAAGGGGTATGTAGGATAAATATATCGGTAGCTGACAGTTTTCTAGTAATTGACATAGTAGGATTTAATGGCTAAAATACAGTTACTCTTAAGTACATATAAGGTACCAGGCAAGGTAAAGGACTGGTGCTGCCATCTGGTAATAAACAATGTATTCAGCTTCGCAGAACACTGCCTACTATATAATAAACTGCACTCTGTTACCATAGTTATGCCTTTTTTATAATACTTTTCTATTTCGCCAATAATCGAAAGTAATGATGTTTTAAACTATTGTATATTTAATAAAACAGAGTTAAAAAAAAAAAAAAACAAAAAAAACTTTTTAATTTAAAAGTAACATTTATATGTTTTGAAACAAAAATGCATTCAAAAATAAAAAAATAATTTGGCAACACTGCTTCTAAAGAGCGCTCTTAATAGATGAACTCCTGAAGAACAGCACCAGGAAGCTTAACTATTGGTTTTATGAAATACGAAATTCGGTGAGTTTAGCTGCAGTGTACAGGCAGGTCATTATATAGTAAGCAATACCCAGAACAGAAAAAAAAAACTAGGAATCTTGCTCCCCATCATAGCCACCACCAGGGTTCACGCTTACTTGCAACTTACGCGTCAAATGTGAGTTTTTGCTAAAAAAATTTTGACTCATGAATTTTTGACCAGCGAATCAAAATTGACTCATTAAATTTTGAGCAACAATGGATATATCCTTCTTATCACGTTTAAATTCATTTCATTTTATCACATGCTGTAGTGTTTAAATTTCTAACTAACTATATAGATTGTGGATGCATGTATAATATAAAAGTTAAAAAGAATCTAATTTGACTTGCAATTTTACTGTTGGGGAGTCAAACTGACTTAGATTTTTGGTACTAAAGCGAACCCACACAACCATGTATGAAAAAACACTACTAACAAACCGCTAGGTGAATGTTACTTGAATTTATTTCCAGAATTTTATGTAATAGTTGTTACAGTAAAACTTGGATATTATAAATCGGCTGGGGGACAAAAATTTTTTCATAATAGCAGATTTCGTATTAACCAGGAAAAGAAAAAAAAAAGCCAAAAAAACATGTATGCTTTTTTTTGTTGATAAATTAAATACCAATTAAATTCTTCATTGGTAACTTCACTTTCAGTGAGAAATAAAGTTTTAATTTGCTGGAAAGATCGTTTACTCTTTCGATGAAAGAGCTTCTTGCTCCTCATCGCTCTCCTCAAATCTTCCAGCTTGGTTTTCACAAATCTATTCTATAATGGCTTCTTCCGTTAATGGCTCCGCTGTTAATAAATCGCTATCAACGTCAACAAAGTCTTTAAAATTAATTCCGGAGAATTTCTCAATAGTGTGATTAAAATTGTTTCAAGTGTTGAAAAAAAAAATCGTTTTTCAGGTGATTTTCAGGTGAATTTTGCATACACTATTTCGGAATATCTGAATTTGAAAATAAAAACCTTTCATAATATCAGGGGAATTTAACAAGAAAAATGGTCATTTGGGGTCAGGACACAAAAAAAAATTTCTTCTTAAGCAAGTTTTCGTATTAACAGAGTTCATAATATCAAAGTTCTACTGTATTAATTTTACATGGGCCATTTTGTATAATCAATGGACAATGCTTCTAGTAGTAATAGAAGTACACTATCAACTTCTTATAAATCACACATTCAGAGATTAGCACTTTCTGCATTATATTTACAACTTAATGGTTTAACTCGACAAATTTCAAGGTTATTGTTTCAATGTAAAGTCTTAACTGTCAATTGTTGGTACATCTATCCTACTATGAATTACTGAAACTTTGTGAATAGAGCTATCAACATCATAGAAAACTAGCATTAAGGGTCAAGATGGCCTAAAATGATGGTGAAAAACGAGCACACATGTAATAACTGAAAATTAAGTTACAATCAACTGAAAATAAAATAAGCAAAACCTAGGCCTTAAATATCATGTTCTTCTCTAGATAATTGCATAGGTTCCTTTATTTGGTTCTAATGAAGTATTAACAGTTAAGTGTGGAATATGACAGACAATACAATTAAAAAGTTGAAATTTCTCCTTATTGACTTTGGGTAGCAATTGTTATAACTTGTCATCGTATTATTATTCATACCTAATGATGACAAATTTAGGTCAGAGATATTAATTTCCATATCAATTGATTTTCATGTTAGACTCAGTGCTATATATGTGTACATTCAAATTCAAAATTAATTTGATTATTTTGGGATGATACCGAGTTCTTACAAAAGGGAGGACACCACCATTGTTTAACCTTTTTAACTATTACAATTCAAAACATTTAAAGCGCTCACATTTCAACTGGCGAAAACACACTACATGAGCAAGGCAGCTACCGACTAAGTTTTTTATTCGATCGCAATAACAAACATGCTTAGACTATAGAGTCGATAGAGAAAGGCAGCGTGAGCTTTTATTTTAGGCAGTTATAGGAAGAATCAGCGTATGATCATAATAATAATAACTCGGGAACAGGTGATCAGCCATTGACGATTAAGGATAACAAGCGCTCACTGTGAGCCAAAGCCATATGATTAGGCCTAAACATTTCTTTTCATTTTAGATGCTTTAAGAGTTACGCTTAGTTTTCTAGAACTTACATCTTGATCTTTTCCCTTGTTTTTGAAATGCTGTAACCTCGATTTGTTAATGGCGTCCGTTGCCATTTCTTTTATTATATAAATTAAGTCAATAACCTATAGGCAGTCACAGAGAGCACGCACGTCTTTCAAAATGCCGGCTTCTGCTCCGATAATGACGTCATGGTTTTGTTTTATGATCACTGATTGGCCAGCGCTTTTTACCTGATAAATTGCGTAAGTAATTAAAACTCTTAGAGAGTTTCTCTTTTTTATTGCAGCGAGAATTCTTTAAGCGATATGGGAAATGGAAAATTTTTTCGCAGTTATTCCTTAAAATTTGATGAGTATTTTCATACGAGTTTTAAACACATCGTGGCTGCTCAGATGTTTCGACTCAACCAATCAGAAGGCTCCTAACTTCGCGTAGAATAAGTGGTAGTCACGTGATTTTTTGCGCTCTTGAATGAAGAAGAATCGGAGAATAAAAATTGAACTATTTTTGCAGACGATAATTCATTGTATTCAAAAATAAATATATATTTATTATTTTTAAGGCTGTTTTTTAAATATAGATTAAATTTGGAATGTAATTAAGCTTGATTTAATGTCATCATCGATATTATTATTTGTTGCATGCTATTAACTATGCTAAAGTAAATTGTTTCGAAGTGCTGATGATCAATGATCAACTAGTGACACTCAATGTTATGTCTCGGTAATCTAGTTCCTTAATCTTAAACACAGTTAAAACAAAAATTAACTTCTAATGCATGAATGTCATGTATCTATGCAGGTATATCGAGATGGCTAATACGAGGATGGCGAGCCAAATACGCTCTGATCACCTTCATCTTTGCACTGAACATTATCATTTTGATGTTGCTTAAGAAGGAGCACAAGGTCACTTCAGTATTGGATTTGGAACTGCACAAATGTCCAGCTTGCTATGGAACTAGCATGTGCACAAGCATTATAAATGGCCAAGTTATTCTTACTGGTTGGAATAAATGGAAGTTTACTCACTTTTTAAATCAGAAAAATGTATTTTTTGGTAAATTCAATGACCAACAAGTTGTTTTGAAGAAACTTGCTCATAATTGGGAACTCAACAATCTTGACCTCTGGCTCTGTCAACAGGCTTTTTCCACATCTACTCCTTGCGATGTTGGTAAAGCTGCAATTTTACTTGGTTTACCAAATAATACTTTTAATGTCTTGAAAAAGCAATTTCCTCATGAAGGATATGGGTTTTTGCGTTGTTTTTCTGAAAGATTATTACAGAGAATAAAAGATATATTTAAAACCAATGAACCTTTATCTAACCAAAAAGCAAATATTATAGCTTTGCTTTATGTAAATCCAGAACCGTTGATAATACAGGTAAGTAGAATTTCAATCAAGAGGGAAATGGTAAACTCGTAAGAGTACCTCAAAATAATTTGATCTCTAACGGGCTTCAAGGTTTTTGCATAGTGCCTTCTTTTCGGTAATTACAGTTTTATTATTATGAAGAGGGTATCCAATTCAGGAAAACGCGCACGTTGCCTGAAATCAAATCCCAAAATAAGAAATGAACTAAATTCCCAAAATAACAATTTTATAATTGGCTGGATTAAACAGAACGTGACTTTCTTCGATATAGTGTTTCTTTTCTTCATCAAAAATTGATGATTTTGGGGACAGAAAACACGATACATATATACGATATTCTCTGAATTATCATAAGCGCAATTTTTTGTATCGAGTATATATCTCCAAAACAAATAATGCCTATCTATGGGGTATGTGTTTAAATTGGACTGGTTAATAGGCTATACAGTCCAAATAAGCTGTCAAATATTCATGAAGATTATTTCAACAGGTCGAAATATAGGTCCATAGCTTCAAACAATCTTTTGTGGATTCTGTATACAAGTTAATGGGTGAAAACACAGATTAAGAATAAACACAGATGTGCCAAGCCATTGTTACAAATGTTGCGTCTAAACCTAGCAGTGCAATTAGGTAAATTCAAGCGCAACAAAATGCCTATCTGGTTTACCACATACACCACTAGGCCCAACAGTTTTTAACAATGGCGTGGCACATCTGTGTTTATTCCTTTATCTGTGGGTGAAACCATATCAGAAAGGATTGTTGCTGAAAACCATTCTTGCAAAGATTTGTGAGTAATGTCACAGATGCAGAAACATACTGATATTTTAAATCTTTTGTTACTGGACCATTTACCCGTCACAGGATGGGTCATATTTACTAATTGTGTGGAGGCCTTCACTCTCGGTGGTTATGACTTTACGGGATTGGAACTTAACTAAAAAATCAACACTAAACATTTTTCAGTTTATTTAATTCACAACAATGACTGAGTATTGTCTTACCACAAGAATCCCTGGCTTCAGATTGTTGTAACTTTCTTTTTTGGCTTCAGCCAAATAGAGGAAAAGAATTAGTACACCGTAAAACCTTGATTAGAGGCCTGGGCGTGTGTTTGTCACATTGGACCTGACCCTCCTGGCGATTAATCGAGACCCGGCATTTATTTGAATATCCGGCCTTTATTCAAGGTTTTACGGTATTTAATATTAAATATGACAAATGGATAGTAAATGATTTTTTTTGGTTTGTTTCTTGGGTTTTGTGCATTGTGCGTATTGCTGACGTTTGCTAATGGCTTCCAATAGCATTAATTTATGCAAAATTATATATATAATCAAAACTAAGCTCTCGTCGGGATGTTATGCGCCTCTGATGCCCGAGGACGCGGGTTCGACCCCGGCCGAGGACGACGAGGATTTTTTCAGGGGGAAAATCCTGAGATCACGCACTTCCTTCGGAAAGGAAGTAGAGCCGTTGGTCCCGTGTAGTCGTTTGCCGGCTGCACGTTAAAGAACCCTTGCGAGGCAAAATTTGCGGCCCCTATAACGCCATACTGAAATGACCATGGCAGTTGAAAAGGACGTTAATATCAAACAAACCAAACCAACCAATCAGGATGTTATGTAATACTAGGCCACTTAATATTCGACAAAAGATGGAAACTGATGTGCCAGAAATTCACTTGTATTCCACACCTTTCTTACAGACAAAATTTAGCACGGATTTCTAGTTTTTTGGAGATAGAAAGAGGTTTTTAAACATCAAAGTTTTTTGTTTTTTTTTATCCAATGCCAAAGCTCTTGTTCCCAAGCTGTATGGATCAAGCCAATCTAGTGGCTGAGCATGGTGGGACTTAGGTGTTCCTGTTCTCAAATCCATTGGGTCACGGTTTTGAATATCGCTGTGGGTATGGATGCTTGTGTTTGTCCCTGGAATGCATAAAAATAGTAGTCATGGGGAATTCTCTGGATTATGTAAAGGTATTAGCCATGTGAAAGGGTGCAAAATGACTTATATGTTGATGCATCTATAAACTTAAACCAATCAAGTAGAATAAAAGCAAACTTTCTTCATGTACGAATGGAAAAGTGGATGATGTGTGTTTGAAAGAGAATTTAGCAAATTTTGATAGTAATGTGTAGCATTGTAATGTTTAAGAGAAATAAATTTCTTCAGTTTTATACCACTTCCAACATTTTGTCAGAAGCATAATTTTATACAATTAGAGACTTATCGATCAGCCCCTCAATTTATATCTTTAGAAAACAATATGTCGTAATATTGTCCTAACTTAAGA
>JAHWFO010060774.1:2570640-2589344 GCA_023313115.1 Rhysida immarginata
GCATATTGAACATCTTTAACTGTGTCACAATAAACTTCAAGAGTTTTTCTTTAAGAATCCGTATGTGGTGTGTCTATATTCCGAATAGCTTTGATGTAATAAATTTTTAAAAGTGTGAAAGGTATTGATGCACAAAACTTCACGAGATGCACTAAGAGCACGAACCATGCTGTAGGATCACCATGATGCGCGGTCGCCGATATAGCATTACTCAAGTAGAACTTATTCGCGTTTTATTTTTCTTTTTTCAGATTCTTTTTTATTGTCTCGCAAAGTATCATATCTCCAAAAAAATATAACTTGAATGATCATAAGGTTGGGATAGGCTATATTGATAAAAAATAAATGCTTAAATACTCATTTTTATCATTACCACATTTACAACCACATAAAATAAAGCACAGTATACTACAAGGAAAGATAAAATCATTGAAAAACACAAATGCTTGTTCTGATGGGTCAAACATATGGGACTGTGGATGTTCTCTATTCAGCAATGTCCTTGCATGCATGACTGAGTTCAAGATCGGATAGAGATTTGCTGTCATGCTCAACAAACAATATCTTCGTTTCAACTCTTGAACGGAAACACATTAACCAAATTCAGCACATATTCAAGTGTCGTTAACCAAAGCCTGCATCATTATGCCCGATATTTTTTTTCTTAAAGCTATTCATCATTATCTAAAGCAGTCATTAGCCAAGGTACCTTTGTGAGGAAGTTTTATAAGCTGCTTCTGTTTTCAGAGCAAACAACAATTTATACTTCATAGCAATGATATAGCAATACATTCTGCTGCATTCAAATTATCCCTATCTGGTGTGCAAGCAGACAGGCATTGGATTCTACTGGGTTTCATACACCAACTACTTGGATGTTTTTCTATAGGAAAAAAATCCAGTGGAGTGAGATCATGCGATAGTGAAGGCCATGGGTTTGGACTTTCCTTCCAATCCAATGATTAGGGAATCTATTGTTTATGTGCCTGTGGACTTTAACCGTCGTGTTGCAGCCACATCCTGTTGTGGACAACAAGACCTCGTGATGCCTGAAAAATGCATTTCCAATTATTGGTTCCCTTTCTCAAAATACTCTGGTTTTACATTCCTCTACCATCTGTAGAATTTTGACCCTAAAAGTTTGAAATGCCCTGTATTGCTTTAAATGGATCTTTTATTCCTTATCTATTGTTATCTTTCTATATCTTTTATTATTATGGTATTTTTTTTTTTTTTTTTTTTAATTTTCAAGTGGGCAATAACACTGAGAAAAATATAATTTTTATAACATTTGCTTATGTTACAATAGGCTTTCCCATATGAAGAAGGCTGGCCTTTCCCAAAGTATCTAGGTGCATGTGGACGCTTCATAGTTGAAAATTATGTTGGACCGTCATTAACCAGCTTTTCTCATGCTAATTGGAAAACAAGACTTCGGCTAGCCTATAAATTGACTCAGCTGGCTGAAAAGCTTTCAAATAATGCTCTGCACTTCAGTTTATACATGACTGATGTCACTTTTTCCAATTTTGCTGTTTCGGTGAAAGAAGAAATTATACTCGTTGATGTTGAAAACATTATCATCGTTGATCACCGGCAAAATAAACTCGATGTGCATGTTGGAAAAACTTCAAGACCAAAGAAGAGTATGTATGCAAATCATATACTCGACAACCAGAAGCAGCTAATGTTTTCTGCAGAAGAATTGTGTGCTCACGATCTGGCTGATCATAATTACTATGTTATATGTCAGGTGCTAAAATGATGTTTGGTATTCTATGTTCCACTCCATAACGAACATTACAGTATAATCGTTGGATTTTTTTTGTTTTTTCTCTTATAGGGAATCCTCTCTTCCAGTCCGTGGTCGGGTGAGATGACTGGAGGCTTGCTGCATGATTTACCAACTGAAGTTGACTACCGATGGAATATCAGTCGCTTGGTAGATGAGTGTTCTCGACCACAATCACACTTTGGTCGTTTCACGGTCTTCCCTCAGCTGCAAGCAGCTCTCTCTCAGGCTGTGAGAGAGTCCCAAGTTTAAATTATAAAATAAGCTTTTGCACACATCTGCATTTTTTGCTTTAAAACTATATGAAAACACAAATTATTTTTCATAGAATTTTCTTTTATCTATTGTTTACACATACTAATTATATTGATTGTTGCCATATTTTTTAAAAAATATCCTAGTCAAATTTTATTTCTCTGCTTATTAGGCAGTTAGCTCATAATTTTTATTGCTTTATGTGAAATTGTTATTTTTTTTGTTGATTTTATTTATAATAATTGATTATACCATGACCTTTCTGATGAAGTACTCAGTCCGATCATTAAACTTGTTTTCATAAGCCGTTATAGTGAATTTTTTTCATATATATTTTATTTAAAGAGTAGAAGAAAAAAAATTAATCCCCCTAAGGAGGGTATAGGAAAACAACAGAAACTGCTAGTTTCATTTATTTTTTATCCCTTTCATCCACAATTTTTAACTCCTTTTTTTTTTTTCTCGAATTGGTTTTGTACTCAAGAATTTGTTGTAACTTCTCAGCATGTCACCTGCCCTCCACAGAGGAGAATAACCAGCTGCTGAAACTTCAATTTTAACTGCGGAAATCTCATAAACGGTTCGTTATCCGAACCATGTTTATATGAACTTTTGTTTTCATCTCGCTGGTGGGGAATCACCACCAGAAGTTTGTGACAGGGGTTTAGATACACCCTGTAAAATATAAAGTGAAACAGGGAAATCAAAATGCTGTGAATAGTGTATATTCTGATCAATGCATGGAAATGCCTGGATTATATAAACATTAAAAAACCAATCTGAGAATTCCAGATGGCAAATCTGTGTCTCCTTCATTTAACTATCTACCAAATCTATACGATTCAACTTTGCTCATTCGTCTATAAAATTAATAAACATCATCTAATTCTTTCTACACCTCTTGAAATAGCTCACCAGCAAAACATACACCCCTATTCTATCCGGCAACCAAACTGGTTAAGCCCCATTTGGTCGCCTCCCATTTAGTCGTCCTCCCATTTGATCGCCTGCTCTTTATTCAGCCCATAGGGCCTTGATGAGCCACGGTAATAAAATGTATTTTTCTGCATGTGTTACTTAATTACATGTTGATGCCTTATTAATAGAGGTGTGCGATGGTTTAAAAACCACCATCGATGGTATGAACCATCATCGAAACACAATCGATGGGTACAGGAATACCATCGATGGCTTCAGGAATATCATCGATGGGTTCAGGAATACCCTCGATGGGTTCAGGAATACCATCGATGGTTCTTTTAATTTTTTTATCTCAATAAAATAGCATAAAATCACCTAGATAAAGCTTAGACTACAACAGACTTTTTATTACTGATAATTTGACAAATGTAAAAGTTGGGTTTAACAAAATTTATGCAAGACATTCAAAGGCATCGATTGTAAAACCAACAATTTCTCCAAATGCTTTGGACTTAACATGGTCCTTTTTTTTCCAATGGTGCAACCTGCTTTTGAAAAAAGTCTTTCTGCAGGCACAGCCTGTATGCTTGTCTAGAAAGAGAATGTTGAAAAGTGAAAATGAACAAAAGGCATTATGGTCAATAAAAAATTCAGCCATTTAGGTCAAATCTAGAACTTGGAGATGGTTTTAATTTACTTCTTAAATTAAATTAACCACATTGAATTCTTTTTGAATTTTTTATATTAAAAATACCATATTTATTCTCAATGAAAATGAGGAATAAATATGATATTTTGATATTATATGATTTTTATTTTAAATATTATTAATTGAAAATTTTTGGCTTTATTAGTTTTTGTTTAAATACAGTTAGTTAATAGAAAGTCTTAGAGGATGCAAGCGACGAAATGGGAGGCGATCAAATGGCGCTGAAATGGCGTCCAAAAGGGAGGCGACCAAATGGGGCTTCACCACCAAACTTGATTAGGCTCCCCCTTACTAGAAGTAACTACCAATGCCACTGTGTCTCATATGCTGGCATTATTTTATTTTATTTTATTTTATTTTAATGTTAGAAGTACAAAAAGCAGTGCAATCTGGGTTTGGTATCGTAAAGATGGACGAGTTAGACCACCGGATGCACGAAAAAATATGCATAAAAAAAAATTACTGTTTGTACAAAGTTAACAAATAACAAATAAAGGTAAGCAGAACTAGCAGAACTAAACTAACATCATACGAAGAAAATAAATTGTGTAAAACTATAGTAGTATGAGAAACCAATTACCAAAAAAACTACTGAAAACCAAGAGTAAATTAATAGTAATATTACTGTTATAAGCTAACAAACATGGTGATAATATCAAAATATATCCAACATTTGTAAATTACACATAGTGTACAAGGGAAAGGACTGAAAAAGTTGTAAGGGATTAAGCCAGCAAGTTTAAAATATGCGGATCAGTAAAAGACACCGTTTTTAGTCTTTTTCTAAAGACTGGATAGGACGGAATTAAGCGTACAGATGGTGTGTTAGACCAAAAGACAAGACCTATGTCAGATATACACCCTCGAGAATACAGGGTGCATTATGAAAGTAATGCGCATTTTCTGGGAAAAATAGGTTTATTGATCCGCTTGGTACAAATGGTTAAAATTCTTCAAAATAGTCTCTTCCTGCATCAATACACTTGCGGAGACGATTCTGCCACGCCTGGAATTTCCTCGACTGGAATGTTTTTCAGGAACCTTGTAACATGAGCTTGGATGTTCTCTACCGACTCCCAGTGCTTTCCCTTCAGCTCTCTCTTCAGTCGAGGGAACAAAAAAAAGTCACATGGAGCTAAGTCAGGGCTGTAAGGAGGCTGGGGCACAACGGGGGTCTTGCTCCGGGTCAGGAAGTTGGTGACGACAAAGGCCGTGTGGCTGGGGGCATTGTCGTGGTGGAGCTTGAAGACGTCTTTGATGTCAGTTTCTGTTGCATTCTTCCCAAGCCGCACCCAAAACTTGATCGCATACCGCTGTTCTAGCGAACGCTCCATCGTGCTGTGACACAATCGAAAAACAGACTTCATGCGAAGACGCGTCCTTTCCCCTGCTCCTACTGCTCGAACTGAGACTGGGCGCGTTTGGAAGGGCAGACCCCCCACCACATTGTTTGACCAGTCCGAGCACGCTGCGATGGATAGTCGCGTCACAATAAAATGCACCCTGTAATTGCCGTCGTAATGGTGGAATAATCTTACTCGAACAAATTCAGTTATCCCCTTCAAGTTCTTCTTTTAAGAAATTACTGAAAAATTCCCTTTTAATTAACAGTCCACCTACTAACACTAATTAGCCTTTTTGCTAACTGAATTTTCTCTCATATTTAACCCAGAGAACAACTAACAACTCTTGTTAATAATTTCATGCGGTCATTTTGAAATTGACTTGGCCTTTATATAATATGACAATGACAACAATGTATTATACTATAATCTTTCAGTTTATATTGTAATTTGAAAAACTAATACTGTATAGATAAATCTGTATTCCCACTAGAGACCACACACATCGGCCTACTGGCCATACAGACTCTGGACCGGGATCGATGTAATGCTTTTTAGTTAATCATTCAGAATTAGTTTATAAAAACATTCCTATTAAACGACCAATTTTGTATAGAAATTGAAGTCAGGGAGTTGAGATCTACTGAAGCCCTCGCCCCATTCTCTCAGCACTGAGCCTTTGAATGCAAGCATAAGGACATTAATTAATTAATACACCATGCGATTTCTAAGCATAATTGCCTAATTAAAACATGGATACGAAGTAAAGAAACTTATTAAGCGATAATTTGTATTAACCAGATTTGAAATAACGGGGTTCTACTGTATTTAAAAATTAACTCTATCTTCTTTAATTTCTTATCATTTTCGATCGAATGACATGACATATATGCATATACAGGGTGATTCTGAAAAAGTGTGTATACCTGTAAGCAATGACAGAGGTGACCAGAATGACCATTTTCTTTTAATACAATGTGGGGCCGAATTTGAATGCTAGCTGAGATATGAACAGAAATAAAGATGCTGCCACCAAGATCAACAAGTTAATAACTCGGGTTCTGCAAAGTCTAGAATAATGAATTTTGGAGGAATTAACAGGGTACATAAAACTCTGTATACCGTTAAAAGTTTTATCGAATTCCAACGAATAGTTTCCGAGTACGCACTCATCATCGTAACACGTGCTGGTTAGTACTTGCATGTGAGCACTGTTACGATTTTGAATGTGTAACTCGGAAACTTAGTGATCTTGGTGGTGGCATTTTAACATGATGATGTTTTAAGGCTGGACATCTATCTATAAAAAATGTGATGCAAAAACCGACACCAAAAAGTGTTACGGAAACAGTTTTGCATTGTTGTTGCACGTTTAACCATTGTTGGCGCCAGCTTGAATCAAACGCCGGATCTGAAAAGTCACCTGACCATTGTTGTCTGACCAACAATTTTTTTTCAAATCTTTACTACAGATATATTATGAAAAATATTGAAGTGTGGTAACAGATAACACAACTACACCACGCCGTCTTACCTAGCCGTGTAATAGCCGAATGTTTTGCTTTCAGCATTTTGAATGAAGACTAATGAATGCTAGTGTATTGGAATAAACTCGTTTCCATTACAATAAATATATTCTATTATTCACAATTCATAAGTTAATATTTTGAAACATTTAGATTTTTTGATGGTTTTTGAAGTCTTCAACTTCTCTATAATTTAAGCGCTGGTTGAATTTCTATGTACTTTGAAGTGCTATATTTATTTCTGCAGATTCCTTCCTCTCTACACGTGCCGGCTAAAAAGAGCGTTACGGGTGATGCAATAATTTTAATTTTTCGTCATACAAAATACACTCGTTTTGTGATTTTAGATACTGCGAAAAGCTTGCACGTGCCGTGTTTGTGGTCCCGCATTTGATTGTGACCACAGATGCAAGTAAGAAGAGGCATCTTAAACATAGACACTGTGTTTACTTGACATAGCGACGGACTCGATACCCCTGGTTATTTGTCCCCACTTCAGTTATTCTAAGCCCTTATTCAGTATTACTGATGTACATGATTCTGTAGACTCGTCCATTGATAAATAAATAAAATGTTTATGTACTATATAATATATTTATACGAGGGTTGGGGCATAAGTCATGGCAACTATTTTTTTTCTCATAGCTAAGGGATGGTATCACAAAATGTCATATGCCTCGAGGAAACTGTTCATTCATAGTATATTTCCACAGCACCAGATGGCTCTGTGATTTCCTTTTGTTGCGTTGAGAACAATGTTAAATCAGTTCTTAGTCAATCGCCGTGCAGGATGGATGTAACCCAAGTTGAACAACGCTCGTATATCAATATAGCCGGTCTCTGCTGGCTTTGGTAAGAATTGGAGCACCCACTATACTCTCCGGACTTTTCTCCATGTGATTTTGACCTTATACGGACGGTAAGGAACCATTACGTGCTAGACAGCTTCGGACACGAATGGACATTGCAAATACGGTATTGTGCAACAGGAGATGACCAATTTCCACATGGTGAGAGAAATGGTGAAGCGGATGATATGGGCACCTGTCACATCGTTGGCAGCGTACTGTGAACGTTCAGGGGACTACTTTGAGGCCCTTTAGAATGGATATGTGTGCTGTAATGATTCTGGAACATGAAAGTTGTAACGTTATATCAACTACCTTAATAAACATGAAGAGCAAAATATTTCCGTGTTGTTAAATGTCCATACCTTTCCTCCATTCCTTGTCCTTTCATCTATATATTTCACATTTTCCACTCACGGTCGAATTCTCACAAAAAAAAATAGTTGCCATGACTTATGCCCCAACCCTCGTATATTTGATGCATCTAAAAACACTATCATGATTCAATGTTTCGGATTGCAGATTCGAAACTAAGTCACCTTTTTTATTTCTGTTTATATCTCAGTTAGCGTTCAAATTCGGACCCACATTGTATTAAAAGAAAATGTTCATTCTGGTCACCTCTGTCATTGCTTACAGTTATACACACTTTTTCAGAATCACCCTGAATTGCCATTTAAAAACATTAATATAGTCAAACCCCGTTAATGTTTTTTGTGGGATCGAGCATAAAATGCGCATTATCCAGCGTAAGATCACAGAGTTTCTTTTTCTGTGATGCAGCCAAATTGAAAGTAAAGAAATAAAAATGCTAAATGGTTACAGGAGTGAAATAAAAATGCTGTTAATAGGATTGTGAAGAATGTGAATTGTGAAGTCTGATAATGAATAGAAACACACATAACACGCATATACAGAGAATGAATGAGAATTTGCAGTTATCAAATGACTAATAAAAATTTACAATAAACGTTATAAATTTCACAGTTTCACACCAAATTGAAATATGTTACTTGCCTAAAGCTACTATTGATGCTTACAAAATAAGAAATCGCATATTCATAATAAATCGTGAAAACAGAAAAATTTGAGCGCGCATAACCATAGAAAGATTCCATTGTTACTAACGAATGGAGTCTTTCTATGGCTACGTGCACTCAATTTTTTTTTTTTTGTTGTTTTAAAATTTATTTTGAATATTGTGATTTCTTACTTTACAAGAATCAATAGTAGCTTTACGTTATCAACATATTTTAATATGGTGTGATACTGTGAGATATAGGTTCAGATGGTTCCCTTTTTATTTCTAAACATCACGTGGGCATGTTCTTTAGAACTACTCTCATAGCTTTATCCCCACTGGACAAATTGGTCTAAACTTCATAGTAAGGATTCTGCATACCGAATTTCATTAATTTACATATCCATACACTATAGAATCAAAGCACCCCATTTCGTCACCCTTAGAATTGTTGTGTTGCAGGGTGTGCTGATCAGTTGTTGCATCTCTGCGATTTTCATCTCACGTGAATGCACATGGCTCCCATAGACTTCTTGCCTCTTCATTATGTAATACACATGTGAGAAAATTATTCGGAAAAGTGCACTAAATACCACCTCTGTCCTTCCTGAATAAAGCCAATATCTAATACTCCAAAGTTTTGCTGTGTAAATCTTATTTCTTGCAAAAATCAAGTATTTGTATATAGGCTTAATTGATAAATCCTTTAGCTACGCCCATGATATACTGCAATGGCTGTACCAAATGTATTTTTTTGTCGTAATACAGAGGTTGAAATACAAATGGAAATACTGCAATCTCCCCATACCAATGGTTCTGCCGAACTACTGTGCAGAATGATCTTCCCCTAGTTTTGGACACTATAAGCATATGTGTATTCAGTATTTCTATTGTTAAGTGGCCATAATGTCAGACCTGATGGAGCCTGGTCAGTTGGTGCATCTGTTACACAAGTCTCCCGATTACTTGGAACATCAATGGAATGAATGGTCTTAGAACTTGTAATATAGGTTTCTGTGAACTACCTGCACACTAATGTGTTGGGCCTAAACTCAACCACTCTCACAGCCCACTGAAAGATTCATAATTACTAGAACTCAGAAATGAACTTGTCCACAATTTAGGAAAGACTTTTCCATTAGCCTAATTTGGCTTTCCTGTGAGAGTGGTTGAGTTTAGAGCCAACACGGAAAACGTTTTTGTTTTGAAAAATCGAGCTTATTGTCAAAACCAATTTGAAAAATAATAAGCAGAAACAGTACAGTAGTTTCTGGCTGCACGAGCCCCTCGAGATTAAAAATTAAGCTGGAAAACCTCTGGTGACAACTTGCAATTCAGTAAGCGCTCAAGAGCTAGCACTAATATCGCAAAAGTCTACTTTAGACACAAGATTATACCTTCTATTGACTTGTCAAAGATCATGACTGTGGCCAGTGTTAGTGGTGAAAACATCGTCTATGAAACATACGAGTGGGAGGAAACCAATACCGATTGACTTAGCGATAGGAGTGCACTGAAGAGTATTGTCAGCACCAAGAAGAAAATTACAGCAACAAAAGTGACTGTATCACACCTCACTTCTACCAACATTGCAGAAGCAATTTTACAAACTAAATATCTGTATTCATGGACGAGCTGCTAATTTCAAAAACCACTTCTCATTCAATCATTTCAAAACTGCGACAACACTGCTGCCGTGTGCATAAAAATTGGCCTACCAAGCAGTGGAAACATGTCATCAGATGAATCCAGATTCACATTATTTCCTATTGCAGGATGTGAAAACACCAGTGGAAGTTTACAATTCAGAGTCAGAGAAAGTTACCCTCTTCCAGGCTCTCTGAAGGAATTGAGCAGTGTTTGCATGAAAAATGCTCTGAACATCATATTGGAAATAGTCCAGGAGTTGAATACAGAATGGATTTTGCAATCAAAAGGATTACGTTTTTCCATTATTTTGTCGAACCTTTGAGTATTAATGAAGCCTTAATGAAAGATTACAGTGGGGGAAAAAAAAAACAAAAAAACTTGCACACAAAAACAATTAAAAAATTAAAACCATTTAATTGACAAAAAGTTTTTAAATTCGTACATGATTGCTCAACTTGACCTCATTTTTTCATATAAACAAACACAAATGGTTCATAATTGCAAAATATAATATTTCAATGGATAATGCAAAAATATTTCCTCCCCACCTCCCCCCTCTGAAGTTTATGAAAGTGAAACAAATATTAAATGGCAATACAATGCAACTTAAAAAAGTAGCTAGGATTTTATGAAATAGAAGGTTTTGTTTAATCAGAATCATCATCTTTCGTTTTGGACTTTTTCTTTTTCTTCTTCTTCTTCTTTTCAGGAACCTCCTAAACAAATTTAAAAAATTTTAAATAAACATTTTAATTTATTTTCCAAGAAAAATTCGAATTAAGAAGAAACGGGGAAAATGTTTAATTCTTACTTCAGCTTCTTCTGCAGTACTTTCTTCCTGTTCTTTTTCTTTCTCTTTCTTCTTCTTCTTCTTCTTTTTCTTTTCTGGACTAGACTCGAAACTTGCTTCCCCTACTGAAGCCTGTGTGGGTTGACTAGGGTCATGTGTGCTCTGTAAAAGTAAAATGTAACCTTTTTAATGCCCTGTAGTAGCTTCTTAAATTTTTATAAAGACCATGATGTAAAATTAATTAAATATGTAACAAAATGAACATACAGGCTAAATTCTTACCTTTCCAATACCAGAATCTTGACTCGTAGTCCTACTTTGCTCACCACGGATGCTGAAATAAATAAATAAATAAATAAATAAATAAATACTGACATAACTCAAAGGAAATAATAAAATGGAACTAGAGTTAATGTTCTAACATAAGGTGAATTAATAACATTAAAAGCAGAAGGAAAAAATCCATAACCTGGATTCGAATCGGGAATCATGAATCACTTTTACCCTCTGGGCCACCACGGACACAATATGGCAAAGATGTCTCCAAGTTCCCTAAAGACTACAAAGTAATTAACATGGAGCCACACAACTTGCAGATAGGGAATTTTCCCTTTCCAAACCATCGGAAAGCTTATGGAAACTCATAAGTAAATAACAAAAAAGATCTGGAGTTAATACTCCAACGTAAGGTAAAGATATTAACAAGAAAAATCGAAGGAAAAATAAACTGGTATGGTGAAATTTTTCTCTTCTGTTGAGGGGAGAAGGGATGTAATTAAATCTTCGCAGCCAAACAAGCCATTTACAAAAAAAATTTGCCTTTATGAGAGGAGTCCGTACAAGTTAAGTTTATTGAATTGGGCTTGATGGTTTGATATTTATGTCTAAAATCTGTCACCACATCATTGTTATGAGCATGAGCGGCTACAACAATGGTATGCAACAAGGAGTTTTTTGCAGACATATAAACAAAAAAAAATTTTTTTTCTAGTAATAATAATTAATATCTCTAAAAAGGCTTAACCAATTGACATAAAAAATACGCTAAGGCACAATTTTTGTGTATTTGCACAAAACTGGTCGCATACATACAGATGGAAATTTTGTTTTTTCAAAATTTCATCTTATCTTTTTTGAATCATGAGTTTTTAAAGTCTATTTCAACAAAAAAAAATTTTGAGTTTCTGAAACGAACACATAGGCCAATTTTAAATCAGAAACCACGAGTGCCCAGCTCGTTGCCTCTAACTACCTTGTAATCTTAGGACACTTGGAGATAACTTTGCTGTACAGCATCTGCAGTGGCTTAATTGGTAGAAGTGAGCAGCTGGATGCACATGATCTCTTGTTTGAATCCAAGTTGAGAAATTTTTCCTTATTTTTTTTTCATATACATGTAACTTGTTTACATAACCCGGAATTTGTTTTGGTATATTTTCTTTTGTTTTGCAACCGATCGTTTTGGATTGCACATACTGACATTCTTAAAAGCCTGCACATTTGGCATTATCTACGACACTACTGGTTCATGTAAATTTCTCATACAACTCTTTTGCTGTTTTCAGATGCGAATGAGCTGGGAGGCATCGCTGGACATCCAAGGTATGCTATGATGGTTCCTATGTGCAGGCAAAGAAGAGTGTCATTACACACAGTCTGTATCTAATGGTGAAACAAAGTTTTTAGCCATCATGTTAATAAGGAAAATGTTGCGGATCAAGTAGAGGTTTTGTAAGTTTGAATAAATGGTTAGTATGTATGAAATACGTGGCAGGATTGTTTGTAGTGAAAGACTAGGTAACTTTTAGTCCCAAATCAAACTTTTTAATGCTGCCTATCCTTTCAGGAGGATTATTTTATAGTGCTGTTAATGCTAAAAACAACAAATAAGCATATAATTAGTATTTTTCACTATCATGCCTTACCTTTTTTAACATGTGATACATAAAAAAAAAAAAACATAATAAAAAATAAAAACCTATAATCTTCATACGATTCCTTCCAATCTGTTGGAGTATTTGTATTGGGTCGCCCATATTGATCTAGTAAACCTTCCTTGATCATTTTCTTCTTAATCGTTGCCTACGTAATTAATTTAATATAAAAATAAATCATTTACACAATAAGATTTTACAAAAATAAGTTCATCTTTGGCTCCCATTTTTATAAAACACAAAATTTACTATGGATAGACACCAAACTTATCTTTAATTAATAATTTTAAACTTCCAATAAATTATAAATAGCTAACACGTTTTGAAGATAACTCATCAACAGAGCCAATATACAAAATAAAGCAGCAGTAGAGTATACTGTATTTTCATGAATACACCCACACCCCTGATAATTATAATTCGAATTTTATGTAAAAAATTCTGGAAACCCAGCATCCCTTGTATTCCCCCGCGAGATATCCAATATACATAAAATTAGTATACTCCCTTGTATTCCACACACCCCCCTCCCGCACAAGTAAAAAAGTGTATAACCTGTAGAGTACATTCATGAAAATATGGCACATGGACATTCATAGTGTACAGGGTGTGTTAAGCCTTTAAGGTAAACTGATGGTAAAGGACTAAACTGAATATTTTAACATAGGGAACAGATGGTCGGAATTGTATATTTCAGGCACACGAGATCATGAACGAATAATACGTGCGAGGAATGTTTTTGTAAACGTTTCAGAGCAAGTGTTAAAAGTGGCAACTACCAGTCTCAATACAGTACATGTATTGCAAAACACATGTACTGGTAATTTTGCAACACCCTTTCAAATACAGGGTCAGTGATCCCACTAGAATTGACAGAGGGCAGGGTGACAATTGCGGCAAGGGGGCATCATGCAGTGTCAAGGCATCTCATGGGGAAGGGAGGCGAGAGACAGGGGCAAGCTTAAAGTAGACCCATTATATTAGGAAATCAATACTTTATTCCTTAATAAAACATAAATACAAAATATAAGGCAATTCTCCTATATTTAATTTTAAACCATTCTTTTACTGCAAATGGTAAAATTTCATTAAATAAATCTATATCACAGTTTAATTAAATACATAAAATATGTTTGAGTGTTTCCTCTTTCAGTGCATTTCTGTGGGTTGTTTTTATTAATTTAATTTGAAAGAAAACTCTTTCCACTGCCGCCGTACTTAATGGAATGACAGTAACAGTAGCATATATTTTTGCTAAACTAGGAAAGAGACTTATTAATCCCTGCTTCACATGTTTAGATCCATAAAATAGATCTGACGATCGCTTTTAACGATCTGTCTTCCATTTTTAAGTTTTGTATTAAGGTTAGAAAACTTGCCACTCGTTTAGGAGCCGTTCTTCATCTTCTGCAAAATGTTTCGCTATTGCTTGTATATCTGACATCCCATAAATGAACGGGATATTTTCAAGATCAGCCAAATCCAAAAGTGAAAGATGTTCAATAATGCTCACATCTATATATCTAGAAAAATATGTTTGAAAACTATTTAACCATTGTAAATAAAATATCTACTTAAATGGGTAAATAATTTAGCTAAAGCAATATTTTTGGGAACAAGTGCACTACTGTCGTGGCAGGGCGTAATACTCTCGCAGCAGGGCACAGCGACCTCCTAAAATAGGCTAGCGGGAGCACTGAGGTTTGAGTCAATTATGATGACCACTCCCTACGTTTGTCTTCGGGGTTGCCCAGCCAAGGAACTATGTCACGTGTTGGGAATTGGTTAGGTGACTATATAAGGTAGGTTTCCACTATGTTAAAACATATCACTCATTGCTGCAATGGGTAAAAAAACATGATTTATCAGATCTGGAAAAGGGGATGATAATCGGCTTTCGGGCCAATGGTGGCAGTATTTCAGAAATCGTGCAGTTTGAGAACTGTTCTCGTGCTGCTGTAGTTAGAGTGTACCATGACTGGGAAAATGAAACCGTTCAGAATAAACGGTATGGGAACTGTGGAGCACCACGTGCCACTGATGAGAGAGGTGAACATTGGCTGCGAAGGTGTGTGAAGGCCAACTGAAGAGCTACAGTGGACCAACTTACCACTCAAACCAACAAGGGTGCTACCAGACATTTCTGTAAAACCACAGTACAGAGGACCCTGCTACGTATGGGCCTCCGCAGCAAATGGATGGTCACCACACCCATGCTGACGAAGGTTCATTACCAAAAAACAGCTTCAATTTGCCCAACAGTACAGAAACTGGACCACTTCTGACTGGAAAAAGGTTGCCTTCTCCAATGAGTCACGATTTCTGCTCCACAGAAGTGATGGCCATTGGCAGGTGAGGCAAGAAACCTCCGAGAACAAGCATCCTGCAACCATTGTTGGACGAATCCAGGCTGGTGGTGGCAGTGTCATGATGTGGGGAGTGTTCGCATGGTATTGCCTGGGCCTACTGATACCTGTGGAAGGCACTCTCAACCGATTCAGTTATTTATCCATAATTGCAGATCAAGTACACCCATACATGGCGATTGTCTTCCCAGAGGGGATGACACGTTCCAGCAAGACAACGCAACATGTCATACGGCTGCAATTGTTCGCAACATTGTTTTATAGTTTTCCCCGTCAGCAGCGCCATATGTTGACGAACTTTGTAACTAATTTTGAAACTTGGTGCGAATGAATTCCCTGATTTCCTAAGCAGAATGCAGCACATTTCTATCGCCTTCCGTTTTATATTAATTTGAGGAACACGACCAAGAGTTCCAAGTACTACCCTGGCCCCCTAATTCCCCAGATCTCAACCCAATCAAGAACCAACAGCTACCAGTAGAATCCTACCAGAATCTTACTGACTCACTCCCACGCCGTCTAGCTGCTGTCCGTGCCGCTAAAGGCGCTTATCGGGATATTAGCTGGCGGTCATAATAATGTGACTCGACTCTGTATCCCTATTATCTGTTGTGCAAGTGGGCAGGCAACTTGGACCTTAGCTAGCAGTATTGCGTAAGATTCTACTGGGGTTTCAAACACCAACAACTTGATGTACCCCATAGGAAAAAAAAACTTGAGGAGTGAGATCTGACAATCGCACTGGCCATAAGGCAGACCTCCACTTCCAATCCAATGGTTTGAGAATTTATTGCCTAGGAGGTCATCACCATCGAAATGAGCAGGTGCATCCTTATGTTGCAGCCATATCCTCTCATGATACTTGAAATATACATTTTCGACCATTGGTTCTCATTTTAAACTACTCAGTTTACAGTCCTCTGTTTAAACTACTCAGTTTACAGTCCAAAAATAGAAGTGTTTAGCTGAAGCCATGTTTTATTTGTTTTGCTTGTTAACGCGCATCATACCAATTCTGAGAACTTTAGTGTTCACCCTCATAACGTAATCAGCTTCTTTATAATAAAAAGGATTTAGTATCGCACCTGCTAATAAGAATCTAATAGTTATCATTCCAATGCTAAGAAAAACGATGTTATACTGAGTACGACAGTGAAACAGGCAATTTTAAAAACATCACCTCTCTTCTTCAGAATATTATTAGTTACTCAAAGTTAATTACCCACACTTGATTACATGACAAGTAAGAACTGGATCCTTACATGTGAGATTAAAATGAGCACTGAGCAGCCATTTAACTGTCGTTTTTGCAAGACCTTCACAGCAAATGCATGTTGTTTAGCAGTCCATGACTCCATCTTAGGGTGTAAATGGTAGATTTTTATCTTCTAGATGGCACCACTCTCGTTTCTTCTTCCTCTTTATGACTTGGTATTTGCAAAATTGCCCATTTCACTGGCACACTGTGTATTGTAGCATTTGTTAGACCTCTAACAAATTATTACGAATAAACAGCATGAAAATAAAATGATTAGCAATGTTAAACTGTACGAGACAATACCAAAGGGCAAAAGCACCAACCTTAGGGCCTAATCCCCATTTTCGAGGGTAAGTGTCTCTTTCCATAATGACACGCTTGATCTTGGCAACAATACCATGGTCACAAACGGCCAGGGTGGCAGTTGTCATTAACGCTATAGCTTGAGAATTAAAAGGTTAATAGATCTAACATAAATGTCTATTTATCATAAAAATATGGTTAACTTGTTAAAAGTTTAAAAAAAATCATCTGTAAACATTTATCTCCTATAGAAAGATGAGTATAGTTACCCAGAGCTACAGCTTCTCCTTTAGTTGTAACAATCACAATTTCCTCATTCAATTCAATCCCATCTTCATAGCGCAGAACTCCTGGCAACATTATTTTGGCACCGTAACAGACTGCATTAACCTGATAAAAATAAATTTAATCAGACATAAACAGAACCGATTGCGTGTATTATCTTACTGCTAATATCTGAAAATTAGTTAGATTAGATTTATGATTGTTAAAAAATAAGATGAATAAAAGACAAAAAAATACTTACAGCACTATCTTTCATGATGATCCGTTTGTGTGAAACTAATAGTGCTTCAAGAGGCTTGATTACCCTTCGCAAATACGACTCATCTTTATGATTTTCATATAACCATTGTGCATCAAGAATGTCGTGCATCGTTACCATTCCTTCCTAATTTAATGGGGATAAACCAATGACAATTTAAACAAATTAATGCTACATAAATTCACAACAACTGGAATAAACATTAATAAACATTAAAATGGGGATAGTAAATAATATAAATCAGTCCAGACTACCAAAAGGCCAGACTTTAGTAGATGTGCAGTCATTCCGCCAAGCCAAAGAAATGACATGAAAAACCAAAGTTTCCGCAAGGTCCGTAAGGCACATCACAGTTGATTTGCAAAAGCTGAAGGGGTGCAAAACCAATTCATGTTTGACTGTCATATTGCTCATTGGAATACAACATGCCAAAACAACAAAACTTCAGGTTGTATGAAGTAATTTTATGTCCCAATAGGCCAGGTCAGAAAACAATACCTTGAATGTATTAAAATAGATTATTTGGTCCCCTGAGATTCAGTTCTACTGTATATGGTAACTCTGAACGAAGTAAGATTTGGGTTTGATAACAGTAATGGCAAAAGACAGACAGGTTATTAGAAAAAAAGAGAAGTGTCTACGAGTGGTTAGTTGATGAATACAATTTTTTTGAAACAATCATAGTCATTGGTGCAATCTCTGGCTGGGAAATTCTCCTGTTAATTCTTTCAAGAATGCAAAATAGTACTTCAAGCAAGTGCCAAAGTCAGTAATGAAGATTCATCTTCCAAAGCAGTTGGGCAGTTATCAAAAGTGTTATCATCGCACATGGCCCAGAACACAATGAAGTAAGAAGCTGATCATAATTAGGATTAGGAACAAGTCAAAGATCCCTGAAATTTTCAGGTTTGGCTATTTAAAGAAAAAGTTCTTTCAATAATGACTCATGACAAACTGAGATTGGAAAGCTTTTAGGGAGGAATGAACAAAATAGACCAATCCCTATTAAGGAATGTTTTTTCCAGCCGAAAATGACGTTTACAACTTACTGTATTTACCCGAATATAACACTACCTGAAATCTAACATGACCCCGATTTTTTGGAAGGCAAGTTTTTTTTTTTTTTTTTTGGGGGGGGGGGGGGGGTGTTTTTATGAGGAAAAAGATTTTCATAACTTTGTGAAGCTGCAAAGTCTCATCTCGTTTCGCGACATCTTGTGGTATCCGGAAATGGCTAAAATGAACGCATAAGCTACCTTACTTCAATATCACAAGAAAAGGCCAAGAAAGAAGAGGGAAGCACCTAAACCAGGATGTCGATATTCAATATTTTAAGGAAATGATTCCCCCCCATCCACATGTGCGAATTTTTATTTATTTTTTTTAGCTATAATGTGATATTCGTTAAGGTGGGTGAACAGAAACCTCTGATTCTCTTGCACAC
>JAHWFO010060774.1:2591190-2627063 GCA_023313115.1 Rhysida immarginata
TGTCACAATAAACTTCAAGAGTTTTTCTTTAAGAATCCGTATGTGGTATGTCTATATTCTGAATAGTTTTGATGTAATAAATTTTTAAAATAGTGAAGTTCTTTTGTAATCACCCTGTACAATAAAATGCAAGTGAAATGGGATACAGGCTTCACAATGCTGGCCATGGAAATCGCTAAACCCATTTGTAATCAATTTAAAACCATATGCAATTCCAAAACATGCAACGAATGCGAGTAAAGTAAAGGGTATAACAGTTTCCATGGCCAACAGTGTACAACGCGAGTTTGCTTATAAAGCACATATCCCTTTTCACTTGTACCATGGACAAGGCCAAGAATAAAAGGCAAGACTGGTGAAAAGTTTCTTGTGTTTCTAATTACATATTGCAAGGCCTCTACCACTTCAACAATGAATAAACATAATACTTCTAGGGACGATGTTAGAAAATGGTATAGACAAATGCAGACCTTTAAACTATTCAATAGTGATATCCTGTGCATTTGACAAGACCAAAATTGATTACCCTAGCCCCATTTGGAGGCAACTGGACTAATTGGCTTAAAATGGCTGCTCAGAACAGTTTCAAAATAGCTATTAGCAGTGGGAAGGCATAAGCTGTGTTCAGGTTTCATTCAAATCAGTCAGTAACAGCTATTCAGCAAAACTTCAGAACAAAGTTCCATAAAGAGTTTACATCTATAAGATACTTATGCAAAGGCAAATCATTGGGTCAGCCTTCTATGTCTAAAGAAGCATAGGATATGGGTCAGCCTTCTATGTCGAGTGGATATGGATCAGTATCGTACATTTCAAAGGAGTTGTGACACCTGTTGCTTTACTGTAAAACCGCAAAAAGCTTCAATCAGCTGTGTGTAGGACCACCCCGAGCTGCTATCACTGCCTCCATCCTACATGGCATACTGTTCACAAGTTTACGGTATGTGTCCACAGGTATTGACCTCCATTCCTCGAGGAGTGTCGTGGTCAGTTCCTGGACAGATGTAGGGCGAACCATCCTGGATCTCACATGCCGTTTCAATTCATCCCAAAGATATTCGATGGGGTTGATATCAGGACTCTGGGCGGGCCAATCGAGTTCTTCAACCCGCATCTCGTCAAACCAGTCGGATATGGATCTTGCTTTGTGGCAAGGTGCACTGTTGTGCTGGAAGAGGAACGGCCCGTCACCGAAGTGTTCCCACAGCGCTGGAAGTGCCCCGTTATCCAGAATGGTCCTGTAGCCATCAGCATTGAGGTTTCCGTCCACCTTGATGAGCGGGCCCAGTCCAGTCCAGTCCAGTCCAGGAGAAACACCCCAGGTGTTCACAGGGATGTCCTAACATCTTTGATCATGTAGTGTATGGGACCCTCGGAAAGCAATGAAAGCAGAAAATTGGCTGTTCTATATATGCTCTGGAAAGTGTTACACAGAAGCCATTATCAGCTTCAGGCTACATTTGTAGGCTGGACTATACGGGGTGTTTAAAAATTCATTGGACAAACTCCGTATATAAATTTCATACATAAATATATTATAGGAATGTTAAATTAAAATGTGTAAACATGAGTCTCTTTAAAGTAGGAACTTTGTTACCGTAATTACGCAATGATGTCATCCTTTGAAGCGTTATAGTTGGCTGGACTTTCATCAGCAGCGGCTGATGACATCACATCACATTATTTGTAGCAATGATGGTTTAACGAAAGCTGAGATGGCCGATTTGTACCTGGTGTATGGAGCTGCAGAGAAGCAGCAAGCTTTACAGACAGCGGTTTCCTAACAGACATGTCAAAATCCACCAAACATTTACAAGTTTAGACTGGGAATTTTATTGTTAGAAGATTTGAATACAAAGTTGCTTCAATGTAAAAGCCTGCATTTACTCAAAACTGCTTTGAATTCGGGCATATTTGTTAGACATTCCTGTCTTATATTTATGTAGAGAATCTATATACGTACGATGTTACCAACGAATTTTTAAGCAGCCTATATTTTTTATGTTTGCAGATTATCAAAAACGTATAAAATGAGTTGTTCTATGTAATTGCACATCACCGTGATTGATGATGTTTCATACAAAACCTTGTATAAATGGAATTTAATTACCTTTAATAACAAAGGCCACTGATCGCATTCTAATTTTGCTTCTTTACCTGATGGCTCTATACAAAATTCCTGTTCATGTTGAATATCCTGTAAAAAAAAAAAATTGTTAAAACTTGATGAGAATTTGCAGTGTTCTGCCATTCACAGTTTTTACAAATTTTTTTTATTAATAACAGTAGTGTGGTCTGAGAATATTTAAAAGACAATCAATATAAAACCATTCTTGTCTAATGATTTGAAGCATTAAAGACAGGTAAAACTTTAAAGACTGAGTACTTTTAATTGGAATGCAAGAATATAGGATACAATACTTAAGTTATATTATAAGCCTTAAAGGCATTGTGAACAAGAAATTGAAAAAAAAATTTTCAATATTCTAATTTATATTGTAGAACCTCGATACATCTAATCTCAAGGGAAGAGTGAAATATGGAATACGTTCCAAAAATAATAAGAGTGACTGGTAATATAAACAAAATAAGCCTAAAACTACGGACATAACAATAGTAAAACAAAAGATGGAAACCACAAATTCACATAGAATAAATACTTTTATCCAAAAATTTTACAATTGAACGTTATTACCTTTGAAATAACAGCCATATGAGACAATACGATGGTTCCAATGCTTTTTCATTTGTTGTAGCAGTGCTGAAACCTGTTTCTGTGAGGTTGTTGACAGCACTCATCATGGCTTTTTGGATATTCTCAATGGTCTCAAACGAGTCCCTATGAGATGGGATACGAGTTTGAGGAACAAAGAGAAATCATATGATGCCAGATCAGGGTTGTTGTGTGGAAGTGACAAAGGGCAACCAGGGCATTGTTCATCTTCAACACTTTCTCTTCCCTCCTTGAGAATGCCCCTCACCATGTGCTTTTGTTTACATCTCTTGCAAAGTTAAGTCTTTAGGCTGCCAGCATGCTCGATTGCTTGCCTTTTGTTATTTATTCATTTATTTATTTGATAATGCCTTCCAATGGAAAAATACTTTGTCATGCCTAAACTGCTATTCCTTATCCTGCTAATTGGACAGAAAATATACTCCTCGTCCAAAACCTATGGGGCATTCTGGTTAAGACTTCACTGCTGGCACAAGAACTGCAAGCCAAAGTTCAGTCTGCATGGTAAAACCAAGTCAAGACTATGTTAAGAACTTGTACAACTCCAAGCCGTGATGTGCGGCAGAATGCATTATAAATGGCGCCCCAACATCCTATTGAGAGTTGTAATGATATTGGTATTTTTGACCAATAACTGTGGCAAAACACATGCTCACTGTTTGATCATTTGTTGTTGTTGATAAGTACTAACTTCCTCAAATATCTTTTCAATCTGACGAATCCTTCTGGGTGAAACTCTTTTTTTTGACAATGAATATAATTACAGCTTTTGTCAGTCGCTTTAAAGCAAGCTGCGAAACATTTAAAACAAGTTTCGAAACATTTAACGCGCGTTTCGTTGGAAATAACGTAGGTTTCAAAACATTATTCACAGTATTTTACACTCAAGTACAATACTTTCTTATTCTTCATACACTTCTTGTTCTTCCTCTACCTCCTCTTCTTCTTCCACCTCCTCCTCTGGCAGTGAGTTTAAAATAGGCTGGCAGCCATTATTCATTTGCAGTTATCAAATTTTCTGCTACTGCAGACGTCACAGCAGCAGACAACAGCATTTTACTGTAATACCGCTACGCGGCACTAGAGTCTGCGTTAAATGTTTTGAAACCTACGTTATTTCCAACGAAATGCACGTTGAATGTTTCGAAACTTGCTTTAAATGTTTCGAAGCTTGCTTTAAATGTTTTGAAACTTGCTTTAAATGTTTCGAAGCTTCCTTTAAATGTTTCGAAGCTTCCTTTAAATGTATCGCACCTTGCTTTAAAGCGACTGACAAAAGCTGTAAATAAAATTTTGTTTGAATGACGTAGGTAATTATAAGACATTGGAGCATTGCAAGCTACATATGAATGGTGAATGTCAAATGAGATCCCGAAAAACGGTAATTTTTAAAAAAACTTCAAAGAGAAGAAACCTGGTATTTTGCCTTTCCTCTGATTAATCGCTGATAAAATTGCAAGGGTGATTCGGTATCCTTAAAGCTTTAGGCAATTCCTTTAGCCTGGGGTGGTTGTAGCTTAGTTGTCTCACTAATCGGTAATGGTCAGCAAAGTTAAGTATTTGGTGCTTGGAGCTTAAGTAACATATGATGTAAACTTTAAAAATTATACAGGGTGATTCAAAATGGAAATGGTATTTGAACGGGTGTCGTTAAGACTATACCCTGTATTATAAAATTAATATATGGTTGTGCTGGGAAAAAATGAGAGATTGACGAGTGTAAAGTGATAACACTAAGAGACTTGAACAACGTGCATTAAATAAGTAAAAATACTTAATATTGACTGTTAGTAATTAATTTCTTTGTATAATTAATTCAAGATCAATAAATATAATTATAATTGTAAGGAATTGATTGGAGTCAATTATAATGCTTTAAGTTGAAAGTCATTGTCATTTGATTACAAAAAGTTCAATTCTTACGTTAGGACTGATTGAGCAGGATAACTTGAAGACAGATTAATTTGATGAGGAAAAGTGATTACTTTATATTAGAGTTCATATTCCTTGCTGGCTTGTGGAAGAATGTCCTTTTAGTTTACATGCATAAATGCAGTCAAGTCATTACATATTCTACTAGAAGACGAGGCATTCACAGAGCTATTTTTGGCTCGAGAACAAGCTATTTTTGGTTCACATTTCTCCTTGGCTCGAGAATAACAATTATCACTTTGAAATATATTGTTGAACCCTGATGCTAACATTTGTTAGAACGAAAACGAAATAGCTAGTTGAATATTGTCGCCATCCACTGTCAATGAAAATGTCAAAACGAAAAAATTATTGTCGCTGTTATAACAGTATTTAATGGAAATAGATGATGGAAATGCCCGCCACTGGCCTCACAACATCGGTTAGCATCCAGTTGCATGTTGTGAAACACTCTCCTCAATATGGCTGTTTAGATTTGCTGAACTTCAGTGATTTCCTCCTTCAGCTCAGGCAAAGTGTACACATTTCCACGCGCTACCGCACAGTAACTTTTGAATCCCCCTGTATGAGGATGATTCAGCAATTTACAAAATAGCTAATGTATTTGATGTAATTTACTCTGTTGATGTGGATTCCTTTAAATCGTGGGATTCCATGCCCACAGCTTTTGGGTGTCAAGAGCAAAAAATTTCTTTGCCTAGTGTTTCATGACATTTGTCTTCAATTCAGTGCCGATGTTCGTTAACAGCACGAAACTCTTCATGCTATTATGTAGACCACTGGCTTAAGTGAAGCATTGTACTGCTGGTGACTCGTGATGATATATCTGGTTCTTATCTTACTGCAGCAAAGACCAATCACGCCTCAACATGTAGATTGCAAAAACAAAAACATTGTTTGTTTTTGCCTTTGTTCTGTGGTTTTTGGTATCGAATGGTATTGAATATGAAAATTCCGACAGTATCAAATAGTATATAATATTATAAAATATTTGATACCAAAGTATCGCCCATCACTATTTGTATGCATGCTTCAACCTCACACACACAGAAACTGGTGTACAAATTGGGAGGATCCGAAATGAAATTTGAATAAATTTTTCCAGTGCATAAAAGAAATTATAATGGGAAAAGTTAATTTTATACGCTTTATAAAAGGTGGAAAAACCTTTAATAAAATTCCAGGCTGCGTATGAACCCTGGCAATAACAGAGAAAAATAAGTGGACACTTTTTTTATTTTACTTAATTTCGATACATCGAACCTCGATAATTCTAATTTTATTTTACTTAACTTCGATAAATTGATGAATTTTGCTTTACTCTTAAGATACGACATATCGAGTTTTACTTTATTAAAGAAATTATGACAAGCACCTTATAGCAAGGCAAAGCCTTAAGCAAGTTTGAACTGAAATGTCTGTTAAAATTTAATTTTTTTTTTTTTTTTGATAAATGTAATTTTTTGAAAGGTTTTCCTACAAATCTTATTTCTTTTAATAAACTTTCGATATTTGTTTTTAATTTCTTAATTTTTATAACTTTTCTGCAAAATCTTTGATGAGAAATTATGTATAAAATAAATTATAAAAAAAATAAATAAATAAATAGAGAGAGAGATAAGATTAAAAAAAAACAAAAAAAAACAGATGGCCTTTTAAACACACACACAAAATAAAACTTACACCTAGTGTTTTGGATTTTTCCTTCTTGATTTTCTTTTTTGATTTTTCTGATGAATGAGCACCTAAAACTAAATATAAAATAAAATAAAATAAAATAAAAGTCCTATTATATGACTGATCAGAGGTGGCTTCATGAAGCCATGTAAACTATTTGCATGTTATTAACTCCATGATCACCACATTGTTAGGGTTAAATATTACATTGCGTTTGGTAATCATTTTCTTAAGAAAGACATGAACGTTTCGTTCAAGATAAAATATTTTACTTAACATGTTTACATTTCATCATAATAAAATAAATTAAAATCGTAAAAAAAGTACCTCCTTGATCGGCCATGGTCACCACGTGAATTTCAAGCGTCTCGGGCACTTGTTCCCATGATTCTCTTTATTGGCGATTAGCCTGACTTCTAGCAGCAAAATCGGGAAACTGAAAAAAAAATGTCGACGTCTCGAAGGAAAGAAAGTTTAGAGAGTTTTATGTCATGGTAAGTTAGAGCAGTTACTTGTATTTATCTTTATTTTCGATGAACTTAAACGGACCTCCGTCACTTTTAATATTCTGCCCGTCTTAATCTTAGGAGTAACCGTCTCTTTTACCTAAATATCGTGATGATCATTGCAGTTAATATACGATGTCTACTGCTTGTTTACATTCCTATTAGAGTTCCGTACATGCTATTTTATCGTTGTATACAACATTAATTCTGATTATGTGTTTTATAGGAGAAGAGAAGAAAGAGAAAAGATCGGCTCTTATGGAGTTCCAGAAGTTTGGGGCCGTTCACCAGAAAGACGATTCGAGTAAGCAATGACATAAAATTAAATTCCCTGTATGTCATTTTAAATATATCTCTTGGATTGCCCATTTGCTTACATAGGATTCTTTTCTTGTATTTTGAATTTAAATAATTTGCATTTACAAGTAAAGGCAATATAACTTTAAATAATCCAGGTTCCCAAAACTTGCTCATTATAAGACATTTTACGTACTTTTACAAGGTGGCAATAGGGGAGCCATCACTGTATATTGAAAAATACTTACAGTAGAACCCCTATTATCCGAACGCCGTCTATCCAGACTCATTGCTGGGCAGCAACACACTGTTCTCGTACTGGATGCAGTCTTGATATAGTAGCCAATCCGGTTTCGAGTTTTGGCACTGGCCTCCCATTGGTGCTTTATACACAAATGAGTATATAGTATAAACAGATAAGGTGCAGCTGCATAAGTCAACAGAAATCGATAGGACTTATAAGGACTTTAGCAGCAAAGACCCCCCACAAATCAGAAGAACACATGGATAAGTATAGATTTGTTTCTAGAATCTTTGCAGTAAAATTTTTACCTCCGAATGTGACATACCTAATACAACCTATGGATGAAAGCACCATCGAAACATTAAAACGTCTATACAAGAAGCAACTGTTACGTCGACTTTTATCAGCAGATGATAGCGACATAGAAACAGTTTGACATTTTTTAAGCAAATGAATTTAAAAGACTGTTGTTACATGTTAGTAGAATCGTGGAATTCCATAGAAAGTAAAACTTTAATAAGGGCTTGGAATAAAATATTAAAACAAGGCCAAGAGATTTCTTTAAATGAAAAAGTAAATGATGAGATTCTCGAAGAAATAAGAGAGACAATGAATCATGTTTAAATATGCGAAGACTCTGATGATGAAAACATGGAAGAGTGGCTAAACAGAGACTTCAATGATCAAGGCTTCCAGATTATTACAGTTGAAGAAATCATGGAAAATTTAACACAGTCATGGGATAAAGAAAAAGAAAATGAAGATGAACACGAAGATGCAGAAAAGGATTCAGGACTATGCAGAAGCGTATCAAGCCCTGGAAATGGCATTCAATTGGCTTGAGAGACAATCAGAATGTGATAATACACAATTGCTGCAACTAAATCGGATCCGAGATTTAGCTGCAATGAAGAGAAGATCTTGTTTACGCCAAATGTCTATTGAAAAATACTGTAAAGAGAATTGAACTGAAATTTTATGGCAAGTAAAGGTTTTCTTAATTGTGAAATCGTCATTTTTTCTTATGCGATCGATTATCCGGATTTTCGATTTTCCGGACTACCTACGGTCACAATTTGTCCAGATAAGTGGGGCTCTACTGTATTATTAATTGGGCACCGATTTAAAGTTTTGTTATTCTAATCTGTGGTAGAAGAATAATCTGTGGTAATAATAATAATCATATACAGATAGTCCCTGGCTTACAGTGTATTCAAATTAAAATGAACCTCATTAAGATCATTTTTATATTATGCACTGGATTATCAGATAAGTTTATTTTTTTCCAATTACACTTGAAATTGTTTTTAACGACAGTGGTTATAGCAAGTGCTTCTCAAAACCTCTGCAGATCAACTTTCCCGCTGGTAAAACCTGCGGGTAAAAAAAAATAAAATATCCAGGCACAAAACCCTGAGTAAAAGCTCAGAAAGAGAAAAAAATTTTATCCAAAAAAACCCCGAAAAAAAATTTTATCATCTTTTTATAATTTGTAGATCATTTTCATCGAGTTTTTTTTCTCGTATAGGTTTGAACAACAACAATAATAATAATAATAATAATAATAATAATAATAATAATAATAATAATAATAATAATGTAACAATGTAAATCAATAATAATCAAGACAGGACTAAGAATGAACTCATTAGAGGAAGTGTCACGGTGGGTCCTGTGAATAGAAAGCTTCAAGAAAGTAGACTGAGATGGCCACGTGGAACGAAGAGATCAAGACTATGTGGCAAAATGGATAGTGAAGTTGAAGCTTCCAGGAAAGAGAAGAGTTGGCAGCCCAGGTAGAGATGAATGGATAAGGTGAATAAGATCTCCGGGAGAGAGGATGGCCAAGGAGAGAAGCTCTAAACTGTGAAAGGTGGAAGAAAAGAATTAACGAAAGCAATTTTGACCCCATATAAAAATGGTAAAAAAGCTCAGATAAAGAAGAAGAAGAAGAATGTAAAATAATAATATAACAGTTATCAACTTTACAAAGACAAAATTTCTAGTCATTTCACATAATAATCTTAAAACAAATATTGGGTGTCAACAATCGTGACGTGACAGACATGTCTCGCTGCCATGTTAACAATTTGGAAGGATCACGAGAATTTAGGAATGTGTTTGAATCCTATAATTTCAAATCAAATAATTACACATAGACATTGGTATGAAGCTTAAGGACCAGATTAAGAGCAATAACAACCAATTTTTCATGGTCCCTTGGAGATCCTTAAAATTCATATCGACTGTATTTTAATCTTTATTTTTCATCAAACGTTTTTAACCAATCAGTCAATAACATAGTTTTCTTCATTTGTTTGAGACTTCTTTCCAATGCTGCAATTCACTCTTCATTCAAAGAATTTATCGAACCACGTTTTGGGTGAAGAGCTGCCGAAAAAGTTAATACAGTGGTGCAGTGGAACTTTCCAACAAAGCTCTTGAATAGTAGATTAGTTATATTGGTGAGTTCCATGAAGCATTAAAACAATTTCTTTCAGTAATAGCATCTTCTCCATATTTAGTACAAATGGTGCAAGGAGCTTATAAATTTTGATTAAAAGCAGGTGTCGAAAATGCTCATTTTTGTCTATATGGCACATGGGGGAGGCCGTGGCCTGGTGGGCTTTCACTGAACACAGCTTCTGTGAAGTTAAGCTACATCAGGCACGGCTCGTCACTGGATGGGCGACCATCCGTGATAGTCAATCTTCACCCACCCGGCTGCTGCGACCATCATACAGCAGTCGTGAATCCAGGTCCATCCAGGGACCCAACTCGTCGGCCTCTGGCCATACAGGCCCTGGATGGACGTATTGGATCCAATTAATAAATTAAAATTAAAAAAAATAAAATTAAAAATAAATTAAAAAATTATCATACATAGTTAAATAAAATTTCAAAAGGAATGAGCAGAAGTTGTGGAACAAAGTATTAAGCAAATACTGGATATATTGCTTCAGCATATGGTAAAACTGTTGAGATGAAAAACAAGAAAAATTCTGTGATCAGGATTCAAACCAAGAACCATGAGTATCTAGCTCGTTAGCTCTACCAACTAGGCCATCCAGATATGGTTTAGCAAGGCTGTCTTCAAATATCTTTAATACTACGTGGTAGTCAGAGTGGAAGCCCATTGATATGGCAGACATCCTGCTCATAAGTTGGAGAGGGAAACAGAGCTACAAATATCCATATACAAGTTAACTATGTTAAGTATATTTTTCATAAATCAGAATCGGCTTAAAACACAACTTCCATAAGCCAGGGACTACCTGTAAATACCCATTTGACATAAATGTTTACATATCATTTACTTTTTTTTATTTTTCTTTCAAGTTCTGACGGAGAAATTTGTTTGCAGCCACCAGTGAAAAATTTCAACAAATCCAACTCGGACACAGATAGCTCAACAGGTGTTTCTAAAGTTTATTTTTAAAACTAAATAGTGACGGCTTAAAATGTCATTTTCACCACTACAATCATGGACTAATTGTAGATTTCAACCACTGCACGTCCTCCTCCCTTAACATCCGTCCCACATCCCTGTCACTGACTGGTTGATTTTCTACCAATATCTCAATTAATCATTGGCTTCTTTAGTTTTTTCAGTATACAGTGCTCCCTCTATATAACGGAACTCTACATAATGCCAAATTTTTAAAGGCAAGTCCATATAATGAAGTTTTTTCCAGAAAATAAAAATGGCAGACTCATTCATGTCTTCAGTTTTTATTTTCCAGAAAAAACTCCGTTTATATGGACTTGCTGTTATAAATTTGGCGTTATGTAGTTCCGTTATATAGAGGGAGCACTGTATTTCAATTGCTAACTTTTATATCTGTTATCACTTTTGGGTGATGTTCCCACCCGACGGGTGGGAGATGGGGCTGGATGGTTGTCACTGGTGCACTTGCTGGCAGTGGAGGTTGTTTTGGGGATGTGGGACAGGTGTTGAGGAAGAAGGATGCGCAGTGGTTTACAGTGTGAACGAGTTGTGCACATGGTGACCATGTGGGTTTGTTGTTGTTGTTCTTATTCTTTGTTGTAACCCTTGCCCTCTATCTTTGAACGGTTCCTGTTGCTAGCTGGTGCCTCTGCGGCAGCTCTCATCTTATTTTCTCTGCGCTTGACACTAGGGATTAGTTTCTGCGTTAGAATGCTGATGAAGAGGAGATGATAACATGAAATGTTGTATTAAACTTAATATGTGGAAAAGTGTTTTCATTATTTTTATCCATATAAGTTCATGTAATTAATACATTTATTCTAAAGGTTGGATATATCGGTTATGGTACCTTTAAATATAGCACAGATGAAGACCCCATGACCCTTCTTGACATTGGACTGTAAGCATTGTGTCCGCATTGGCTTGGTGCCAAATCAACCCTGGTCCCCTTGTAGGGGTCTATTTATTAAAGATTGTTAGCCAGTTTTAGCCGGCCCCTGTGGCTGAGAGCGTTGGGATGCAGGCTTCAGTGGTTCTCGAGATCTGTGGGTCACGGGTTCGAATCCTGCTGTGGCATGGATATTGTATTTGTCCCTTACTAATCGTGTGGAAGGCAACTGAAAACCACCACATTATTATTCCTAGTTTGCCAATATCAATTGGCTGCCAACCTCCGACAGGAGACGGCACATTAAGAAAGAGTCAATTTTACATTTTATGTGGTCCAGGTCCTTTTAGGTAGTACAACATTATATTATTTTTGTATATGAAATTTTGGTTCCTAGAAAAAGTAGTCTAAATGACAAGTGGTTCTCTAATACAGGTGGCCCCTAAGACAGTTTTCACTTAATTTTATTTGAACCTCAAACAACCAAACAGTTGTGAAACACAAATATATATGAAAATGTGTTGAGGTGGTAATTTACAGAAGAAAAATTTATGGGATTACATTAAAGTGCAATAAAAATTACTTTTTTGCTGAGATGATGTTCCAAATGAGAAAATGTTCCAAATGAAGTTTACTCCATTTGATGTGGTGATATTCCAAACGAGAAAATGGGCAATGGTGACTCTTAAGTCTTCCTGGGTTTCGGAAGTCGATTGAAAAGTAATCGTGAAAAATATAACAGAAATGCTCATTTCAGTTGATAGATAATCTCTCAAAGTTTGCACTTGTAATAGGCATATTGTAGATTTAGCCACTGGAGGGCAGTCATAGCAAAAATGCGGATTTGCTTCTTGAGATGCCACTCCTCTTCTTCTGTGCCCTCCACGGTCATCTGACCTAATCCCATGTAATTTTTTTCTTATAGAGTTACGTCTTTAGCCCAGCGGCGAGAGGAGATCAATCATGTAGTTGCTGGCATCAATTGCCAGGTGTTGGGAAATGTGTTGCAGGAAATTTAATGTAGGATTGATGGATATGTGGAATGACTGTAAGGTACATACAACACTTGGAGAGCTTCTCCATCTTCTCTATCCATTGATATGAATATTTCCATTATGTCTCTCATGATTACTGTTCCATTGACTTATGGAACACCCTAAATAATGCACTTCCATCATATCCTTTTGATTGTATTGCCTATCCAGTGTTAAATTGGCAATTATCTCGTATAACCAGATAGCTGCAGCCAATTGGAGATTATTAAGTTTCTTTGAGATATTGCGTAGGTGCATGTACACCTGCTTCAGGTAATTCATTTTAAACCAAAGGAAAAGCCCTAAAGTGTCTATGGTGCATGGTTCTTAATTTCTTTGATTGATCATGTGAGCATTTGAAAAGAATAGTGAATGATATTTTCATAGATTGCTGCCACAGAGAATCTAATGGTATTTTAGGGATGGAGAGTTCTTAGTACTGTTCTTCTTGATGAAAGTTGATAGGGGTCTTTCAGTAGATAGTGGGAAACAATCTAATGGTCGAAATCTAGCTTGAAGGATTCTTTCTTAGAACTCACTCACATAGATTGCAGTGATCACATTGTAGTGTATGAATTAATGTCTATAAATTTTTTTTTTTTTTTGCTCTTATTATATGAAATGAAATCATATCTTATGAAGTGTTTGATGTTTTGGGGGTTTTAGGAAAAAGAAAACGACACTCAAAAAAGAAACACAAACACAAAAAAAGTAAGAAATCCAAAAAGAAACGGAACCATGATGAGGATGAAGAGGAAGATGAATCCAGTAGGAAAAAGAGGAAGAAACACAAAAGTCAAAAGAAGCCCAAAAAGAAGACAAAAGTAGTTACGGAAAGCAGTGATGATGATTCTTCGGACGTTTCTTCACTTTCAGAAGATGAAGTTGAAGAATTTCAGAAATGGGTTGAAAAAAGAAGTGAGTATTTGGGTAGATGATGTCAATAACGAATTCAATAGAAATGTAGCACACATGGACACAGTTTTGATAGCGTGTCTGAAATAGATATAACATAACTGGACTACCAGACTTATATAATTTTCTTTATTCCCTAATACAAATCACTGGTTTTAATCGTTTTTGTTTATATGTATTTTGCTCATTTTGCATAGATTGCTATGTAAGTAATGCCTCCTATATTTGGCCCGTTAAAAATCTTACGAATGTTACTGATATAGTAATAGGAGTAGAACCTTGTTGTTAACATCATGTTTTGTTTTGCTGTTTTGTGAAAGATGGCAATCTAAGAAATGGTGTTGACATGAAAATGTATATGAAGCAAAGACACTCCATGGAGAAAAAATTTCACCCATTGATATTTATTTACTAGTAAGGCAATGAATGGCATATTTCAGTAGTAACGACAGCAAGGTACAAGAGAAATCACATTCCCAGTAGATATGCACAGCTGCCACACAACTAAATAGAGTGTGTCTTAAAGCTCATTTGAGCATATCAGCAGATTACAATGAGATATTTTATATGGAACTTGTTTTTTTTATTGTATTGGAAACGATAATGACAACATTGGAACATTGCAAGGTTTGCACCAAGTCGGTACTATGAATGTTCACATACAAACAAAAAGAACGCTGTGTCCTAGCTTGTCAGGACCTATTGAACCAACACGAGGATGAAAATGTCTGTTTTCTGAATCGCATTTTCACCATTGTGGGCTGATATCAACAGCGATCCCAAAGTTAAAGGAGTAGCCCTTAATGGGTAGATTGACGTGCATTCACTTTTGAGATAGGAAACTGTGATCTTTCTGAAATCTGGACAAACCATCAACTCTGACTACTATAATTGCAATGCTGACTAAGGTGAAGGCTGAAATTTTTTAGGTTTGGGTAGAAAAGTACGTAGACAAATTCAATCTTTGTGGTTTTCATGCTTTTTGAACGCTTTTCATTTGAACCTTCAAAAATATTTTTTTGCAGTTCAGAATTTGCTCTGTCAAATAGATTTCTTTGTATCTGTTGTGGTTTTCATAGAAATTAATAGGGAGGCATTACATTTCATAGAAATAAATATCGAGTGATCCTCGTAAATAAAATTACTGTACACTGCGGACTTGATCTAACGCGTCATCGGGAGCCATGCCAAAACTACATTGGAGCCGATTCCGCGTTACATCGGATCGCGTTCGAATGGGTCTGCAGTGTATTATGCAGGAAAATTTAAATTGATCTTTTGGGTAGAATGGCCTTTAAAAAATAATAAAGAATCCCACCCTAGGTCAATCATTGTTATTTGAAAGTTGAATAATGTTATTTGATACAATGTTCTATTTTAGAGAAAGAAATGGAAAATGGTGAAGACACAGAAGTTGGGCCTATGCCCAAGGGGCATGTTCAACTAACAAGCAAAGAGTAAGAGCTTAAGCTGAGTTTCCCACTTTGCTTACTAGTACTTTTCACGAAGATAACAAATCATTTAAAAATGGCACCATTCTATTTTCAGTTATGGAAAAGCTTTGCTTCCAGGAGAAGGTGCAGCAATGGCTGCATATGTCGCTGAAGGTAAACGCATCCCTCGCCGTGGTGAGATTGGTTTAACTAGCGAGCAGATTGAAGCATTTGAATCTGTTGGTTATGTTATGAGTGGGAGCAGGTAACAATCTTGTTTTGATTTTTCTCTTAGATTCAATATACTTTACAAGGTCTGTTCAAAAAGTTGCAAAACATTTTGAGTAGTGTTAATTATACAGAATTCGGGTGCATTGTCACTGCGTGAACCTAATGAATAACCTCCCATTGTTGGATTGTTCATGCTTAGCATGGTTTGTTTTTGTAAGGTGAATTCGAGCGTTCTGCGATTAATTTTTACCTTGAGTGATTTGTACAAATAATTGGGGAACTTTAACAAAATCCAATCCTTAGATAATGAATCCAGAAACCACATGCTAGATTTGTCGGCAGTGTCAAAGTCATGACTATCGTCAATGGTGGTGTTCCTTATGAATTCCACCTCCTGTCTGGTCAGAACGTAAACTGTCAGAGTTACTATCTCCAAGTCCTGAAATGCCTTAAAAGGAGAGAGGAGAAATGCCTAGAAAATGTGAGGAGGAGGAAAAGATGAGAATTATGATGCATTAAGAACTGGTTTTTCTATCAAGACAACATGCCAGCTCATTCACTGTTGTCAGTTTGTGAGTTTTTCGCCAAACATTGAATGACTATGCTACCACATCACTTCCTGATCTGGCTCCAGCAGACTTTTTCCTGCTCCCCAAACTGAAGTATCGCTGAAAGGGAAGAGATTTGACACCAGTGAGGAGATCGATAAAAATTTGCTACAGGTGATTTCAAAAGAAGTATTCCATGACTGCTTTAAAAAAGTGGATATGCTGCCGAGGCAAAATATTCATTGGGTAAGAGAGTATTTTGAAGGAGATAAACACCACTGACCTATAAGTTGAATGGATTTTAAAATAAAAATAAAACAAAAGTTTCGTATCTCTTTGAACAGACAACATGGAACTTTATCATAATTCAATTTGATGCTTCTCATTCTGAATCAAGAAAATTTTAAAAATTAATTTCTCTTTATTTAGACATCGGCGAATGGAAGCTGTCCGGTTGCGTAAAGAGAACCAGATTTACAGTGCTGATGAAAAGCGTGCACTGGCTATGTTCAATAAGGAGGAGCGAGCCAAGCGTGAAAATAAGATCCTATCTCAGTTTAGAGATATGATCTCGTCACGATTAAAAGACAAGTGAAGGGCAAATGATTATTGGATTTAAGAGTTGGGCAGATGCATTTGTTCTTCTGTTAGAAGTTCAGCATAAGAACCATAAATAAAAAAAAATTGCTCTTGGCAGTACATTTGACAGCAAGGAGGCTAATTTCCAAGAAAAGTGGTTCGTGTAAATAAAAAAACATTACTTCCATCATCTCTTTATTATGCAAATAAATTATTTAGGTGTATCATGCTAAGAATCACAACCATGCCATCTTAAAAAGTTTAATAATTAAAGTACGTAAATTTTATACATGGACGATATTCATTCTTAAATATCGAAAAATAAACTTTTATAATACATCAAGTTTCGTTTTGCCTTCCACACCACCACAGTCGTAATGAGTTGTCATAAACGATATGCTTGTCGGTGAAAACCGTTTCATCATCATCGTCACTCTCCGCTGGTTCGGGAAACTTTCGCTGTCCTGAAGATGTTGCCATTAAAGGAAGTGTTGGATGCAAGCTGTGTTAAATACAAATACCCAAAAACTTTGATGGCAAAATTGGTTTTATGGCAAACTTTAAGATATGCAGATTGTCTCAAACCTTTAGGGTCAAAATTCCACAGAACTGTACTGAGCATCTTGAGATAGGGAACCAATGGTCAGAAATGCATTTTCAGTCATAATAGCCATGTTTGGAGTGATGACAATGTACATGCCACACCAGTAATGGTTTGGACTGGATTTGTATACAAGATCACTTGAATAGGACCTTATTCCTACCATCCTGTTTGGTTGAACCACGTTTCCTATTATATACAGTCATTTGCTTATGCTGCCAGAGTTATTACACATTATCCGTGAGATGATGTAACTGCAACATGGTGTGCCTGTTCACTTCAATGTTCATGAGCACCTGAAGAACAGATTCCGTAATCATTGGATTTGAAGAGGATGTACTCTCAGTTGTTGATGTATGAAACCCCAGTAGAATATTTCAGTTGTTGATGTACAGTAGCCACTTGGGATATTTGAAAGAGTGCAGCAAAATTTCATGCTCTGTTATAATGCATGTGGATATTGAGACTGGTGGTCACCACTTTGAACACTTATTCTTAGCTAAAGTTGTTTATGGATTAATAAATTGTTATTGGCTCTGTAAACAAAAGCAACTTACAAAACTTTCCTCTCGCGTATTATTCGTGAAAATATGCCTGAAATATGCATCTCTGACTATCTGTTCCATATCTCAGGAAGTTTTCCAGTCCTCTACCATAAAGAATTTGACCCTAAAGCTTTGAAACATCCTGTATAAAATCAGAATGCACCTACCTTATACCGTTGACACAATTGTCATGAGCAAAGTATGATATTATAGGCTGAAGAACAAGTTCATTGCCAGCAGCATCATATGATGTTTCTGATATGTCCCATACACTCACTTTTCCATCATTATTGCCAGAGAGTAAATAATGTCCAGTGCTAAAGGAAAATGAATAAAAAAGACCAATGTTAGGATTTGAAGATGTAATTATTAAAACATTTAGGGTTATCCTGCAATAGGACATCCATAGTTTGACTGCATATATTTAAGATTGAGTACATGTATAAAAAAAAAAAAAAATCCAAATCAACATGGATTTGAATGGCTTCTCAATAAATTTCATGTCTTTGTTTGATTACTTTTTTTTTGTGACCACATGAAATCTATTGTGTATGATCTTCATTTATACACAGTAAGGGTTGAATGTATCCAGAAAATAACAGAATATAGTGAATGCTTGAGGAATGATGGCAGTGAGAGCTGAAAGATGCCTTGGCAAACATGGAATCTATTTCGTGCCTCAAAAAGAATACTTTGAAATGTGCTGTAGTATTCTTCAAAGCAAAGTTGTATGTAAATCTCAAATTGTCCAATTTAGATCCATGTTGATTTGGCATTTTTTTTTTTTATCAAAACAATCTCAGGAACACAGTCGAATTATGGCCATTCTCTTGGGGAGAGCACTAAATAATTTATTTGTTAAATAAATCCATAGCCTGGTCCCGCTATCTTATGTAATAAAATTGAAATACACATGCATTAGTTTTACCGTGTCACTCCAATTCACCATAACAAATAAACCTTTGTATTGTAAAAAAAAAAATCATTTAAGTACTACTTGAATATTGTTACAATACTACTCACAAGTAAGTTGTTATATATATTTCAGTTTTATCGATATCATTTTAAATTAAATCCTGAATCGTAGAGGTTACTAATTCGATGACAGCAACGCCATTACTTGGCAAGATATATGATATGTAATAAACAAATTCAGTATATTCGTATTTTTATATTTTTTGTTGCTAAAAATTGTTGTGCATTTTTCCTTCAGTGGGAAGTTGCAAATACAGGCAATCAAGCAGACACCTTAGAATAGTTTCAGTTTCCCTCCTAATGTGAAATCAGATTTTTATTTCATAGATAGCAGAATCAGACTACAGTATTTCTTCTTTATTTAATTTTATTCATGACTGATGTATTCATAAGATCTTAAATATAAAAGGGTAAAAACATAAAATCTAGTATTAAAAGGATAGATAACTTTATTTCTAATTAATGTATTTATGAAAGATAATAATACTCTTAAGACAAAATTATTGGCAAGTAATTCTCAGTGCCTAAACTTTTGTACCACTCTGTATTTAAAAAGAAAAAAAAATAGGCATTTTTAATGTATCATTGAAAGTCATGATAAATAAATTGTTATTATGAGACAGAACTATTTCATGTATCTATTTATTATATTATGAATAAATAAATAAAATCTTTTAAACATTCCAAAGAGGAGCTTTAGCAGTAAAGCAGAAATATATTTATGCATTTATTAACAAGAAGTTAACTGTATACTGAAATTCACTCCTTTACGTACATAGATATTTTGTCCTCTCTGAATCCCACCCCTGTAATTCCAACCCCAGTGCACCAATCAAACCCAAATTAAATAATGAAGGACATGCTCATACTAAGGTACATTACGAATTTCAACCTTCTATCTCAAAAAATGTAGAAATTATGAAGGGGATGGACGGACAGATTAAAACTAATAATTAGCTGCATTCTTCAGCTACTTAATGAAATAATTTATGAGCACTTAAGCAATCGTGCGTCGACAAAGCGATTTCACATGTGCGTGCTGATGTCAGTAACGCCTAAAAGATGAACAGAAAGCAACAATATATTCATTTTTGACAAATCGATTGTTATATGACATGACATTTGGTATTCTCTTCAGTCACTGTTTTAACACGTGAATTCGACTTGAAGGGGTCCACGAAAAATTCTGAAAAGCTGATGCACAAATGTACAGACCAAACATGCATTCTTATAAGTAGCTTTTTGCTAAAGCTCCTAATAAATAAATATCACAGATCTTTATGTTCCTATTTTTAAAGTGGGTGTTAACACTAATAATTTATAATGAGGAATTGGGAACTTAATTTTGAAAATGATATACCGGATGATCGAAAAGTAACAGAAAAAGTAAAAATTAAATTATTCAAGAAGTAGAGACAGTAGCACAATGCGATTTTCACAGGACTGCACAAAGATATGGGAGACTGCAAACATTGATTAACAATCAAAATGACTTTGCCACATCTATCATTCTTGTGAATGATGGCAGTCACATTGAACATTTGTAGGTAGTCCTAGCTCCATTGCAAATTGTGCTGTTCCACTGTACAAACCATTGACACAAATGAAGTGCCACCTATCAGTGGTAAATACAATTATTCTAGCACTAAAAGTTTTCATTATTAAAAAGAATTCTGTATCTTTCTTGTATTTCTATGAAAACCACATCATTCTGCTGTTTATACTTGTCAAGTTAATGAATTTTTACTTTTTCTATTACTTTCGAACTACCCGATAGTTACTGATAGAGTGGATGTTTTTCACCATTTCATCATCAGACTGAATATAAAAGCCTGTGTATAAAGGGTTGATGAGATACAGTGTCGATGGTTTAGTTGGCTATACCCTTTACCAAAAATGCAAATGAATATCTTTTTTTTTGCTGCTTTCTCATAGGTTTTGAAGTGGTGCAGCAGGAGCGAGAGTGGTAAAAAATTCAGGTAACATGCATAAGGGGGGAAGGCATGTCCAATAATATCGCCTAAGATGGCATTTCCATACTTAAAGCTAAACATGCTAGGGAAGAGAAAGAGAAAGAGAGACACGAAGAAAGCAATATGGTTCACTTACAATCAGGAAAATAAAAAAGCAGTCACATAAACAAAGCACTTTCAGTTGGTGTTCAGTCCAGCTTCTTTCTTTGTTCTGAAAATTCTAGAAATAAATTCACATCTTTTTGATCGGCCAAATGTTGTATGAGGGGTGTCATAAAGTTTTAATTATTACCTCAAAAAAATAAAGCTAGCAGAGGGAAGTGAGTGTACATGTCTGTAGTCCTGGTGCATATTGAAATCCCCATGCCTTAGTACCGAAGCACGCCGCTAGAGCGAACAAAACAAAATGTCGCAGCCCACTGATAAAGTGGAGTATCGTGCATTTGAAGGGAAACAACACTGCAACAATCCATGCTGAGAAATGGTGTGTGTGGCAGCTGAGTGTATGGCAACAATGCACCATCATGTGACACAGTGGTTAAGTGGTGCAGACGCTTCAATTGTGGACAAACAAGTCTGAATGACGAAGAACGAAGTAGCAGACCGTCTCTCCATGAAGAACCAGGAATTGCAAGCGAAGTGGAGGCCCTGATGCTCGAAGACCAACGTATCACAATCGAGACGATAGCGAAAAAAAGTTAAAATCAGTCATGGATCAGTTTTCAACATCTTGCACGATATTTTGAACATGACAAAGGTCGCCGTCTGAAAACGATAATGCCCCAGGTCATTCTGCACAGGACACTCAAACATCCTGCTTCTCTGGCCTATCAAATTTCGCCTCATTCCCTGACATGGCTCCCAGTGATTTCTTCCTCCTTCCTGGGATGAAGAAACCATTGTGTGGAAGGCATTTCCAGGATGACGAGGATGTGATTTTCGAGGTGGAACGTTTCCTGAACAGCCTAATTGTAGAATTCTACAACGAAGATCTCCATCAAGTCGTCCAGCATTGGGAAAAATGTGTCTCATTGAAGGGTTAATATGTAGAGGAGAACTAACACCATCACCAAGTTTCATGGTTGCAGCTTGATTTTTTTCAAAATGGTACTTAAAATTTTATGACTGCCCCTTGTATAGCCTGATGGCAGAGACTCTGCCCTCTAGGTCTCAGACAACATTCTCTGTGAAAGAACTTGGCTATTTTATGGCTGGTTGCCACCTCAGTAACCAGCTCTCCTCTTTTACCAACTGGGCTTGGTTCTGTCCTAGGCAGAGTTGTATAAAGAAAAGAATGACTGTAGAGGAACCAAGAATTATATGTAGAGAAAGGTAAGTGTGGCGTTGTTCAATTGGAGTGACTTAAGGCTAAAACTCTTTCCCTCTGTGTAGGCATAAGCAAAAGCCGAGCAATATTGGGATACACATCACTTGAAAGCAGAGAACATTAAGAGTATTTGTATACAAAATATAATTACTTATCAATATCAAAATAGATTCTTTGGTTTGTCTGCACATCACGCATCATGGTAAATAACACTTCGCCTGGATTTCGAAGATCCCAGCACAAAATTTCTGGATCCTATTAGCATAGAAATGATTAACAATTTTTATGTAAAGATTATGTATTAGATTCTTTTCCATTTAAGCACTTGAGAATAAAAGAGTGCACAAAATAATTTATAGAAAGAAAAAAAAATCATTCCACAAATGACAATACTCACTTTTCTACCTCCAGTAAAAATTTTCGTTCCATCAAGAGAAAACATGATGTTTGTTATGCCTCCTTGCTGACCCTCAAGGAGACAAATTAATGAACCATCAGCTTCTGCATACAGAGCCACTGTTTAAAGAAATTTCATAAGTATTTACAATTAATGTTATTTAATACTGTTAAAAAAGGCCATCATAGGTATTATAATCTGTATGTTTAATGCTGTATGGTCTGGTTCCATGAAAAATTGTACATGTACTGTACCAGCTAATAAATTTTAATGGGGGGAGAGAACAATTCAATATGGAGAAATCAAAATTTTTATAGAAAAATATTTTTATCCTGCAAAGTGGATGGAAACTTTATATTAAGTACATTCCTATTGGTAACCACCACATGGCTGCTGATGGAGGAAGTGACTAGTGGAAAGGTGCACATTCCATGCAGTTGAACATAGACGTCAGGTTTCACTGTTTAAAAAACTCGATATACAAGGTGTGTATAAAAAGTACTGGACCTTTTTTTTTCCTGCCTAAATGAATGAACTGCGGGTTTTCTCCTCTGGTGAAGAGATGTAGGTGATCTTCATCCAAATGCGTGCAGTTGGTCAGTAAGCAGAGCTCGTGAGTTGCTGTCTGGCATTGTGAGAGTGAGTGAGTGTAATACAAGCCTGTCGGTTTTTCAATTTTCTCAAAAGGCGAAACTATCAACAAAGAGTACTATCTGATGGTCCTTTGTCACCTTTGCAATACTGTACGATGGAAACGACTCGACCTTCGGGCAACAGGAACTTGTTCGCTCCATCACGCCAATGCACCTGGCCATTCATCGCATGTGATAAATGAAGATAGATGTACAATAATACCCAAATGAAATTGGGCTCATTTGATGTCCAAATAGTTCTATGAGCGAGAGTTGTAATTCTATTGCACATGTAGTGTCCAGACCTCATCTCGTTCAGCATTAGTAAAATAAAATGAATGGCCTGTATGCATGTGACAACCTGCAGCAATCGTGGAATACTATCCTTGAATACTGATATAATTCATGCTTAAGTCGCACGCGAGCTGTTACAGCAGCTAAGAGAGATCCAATTACTAGAATAAGGTGTATTGTAGTGTAATAAAGTGACCACTCAATGTTCATCATATATTCTAATGATGACCTGGAACAGTCTTCATAAGTATATTATTATTATTATTATTATTATTATTATTATTATTATTATTATTACCTGAACGCATATATGATCCAGCTGCATACATGGTACTGGAGGCAGGATTCATTGCAATGCATGAAATTATTCCATACTGACCCATGACTTTAATCCATATAAAAATATTGTTAAGATTAGCAATAACAAAACATAACAAATTGATTTAAGAAACCTTAGAAAAGCTGAAATGGAACTTACTCTTAGTTTTTCTTTCTTCATATAATCTCCCAGGCACATTAACGTCAAATATTCGGACAGTTTTATTATAACCCGAATATAGTTTCTGACCATCCATACTAAAACTTAATGAATACGCTGCATCAATTTCATCCTAGCAATATATAAAGAAAAAATTTATTTCAAACGGTCAAGAAAAAAAATAGAATTGTTTTAAACTCTTCTTTACTTATTATCCTTACCACATGATTGTATGCTCTATATGAGCATCTTAGTTCACCTGTATATGCATCGTACATATGAATTGCATTGTTGCGACTACTACATATAAAGCTTTGAAAGTAAAGGGGGAAAAGAACTATTTTTAAAGATTTGAAAGATTGCTATGTGGGATGGAAGTTCAATTTAATGCAATGGTTAATATGCAATTGTGTAACTGCATTATTATGTTAAACCAAAAAATGAAGGACTGAGGTTTAAAACTTCGATAATGTTTTTTTTACCTGCATGTGGAAGGATCCATTGAAGTCATCAATGGATACCAACAAAAATCGTAAATTAATTCTCCTTCACGTGCTTTTACTGCTGATTTCTGAAATAAAATACATGGTAAGCAAATGTGCTGAGAATACATATAAATTATTCAATTGCTGTTGCTCATTTCAGTGTTTGAATCTTATTACTTAACTTGTCCCAGATGCTTGTTAATTGAACAGACTGTATGGATAACAAGCAGTTACTAATATTAATTAACTGCACAATTAATACAGGGTGACTATAAAGGGTGCACCCCTCCCATTTGTGCAGAAAATGGAGATACAAGTAGACCCTCCTTATAACAAACAGCTAGGGACCAAAAAATATAGTTTGTTATAACGAATAGCTAGGGTCTGAAAAAATTGGTTCGTTATACCGAAAATTCATTATAACCAGGATAAGAAAAGTAAAATTGATCAAAAAATTTTTTTATTTCCAAAATATAACAATATAGCTGCATGCTCTTTTTGCATTAAACTTTTGTTTATATTGCAGTATGTCCTTCAATGTTATCAATTTTATCTAAAATGGAATCGGGAACTTTATTTTTCCGATTGATTATTGTTTTAAAGTTGAAATTGCTGACAAAGGTTGTTTATTAGAAATAACAGCAAATGTCACTTCATTTTCATCATCAGACAAAGAATCATAAAGTTTTAGGTCTTGAGGGTGCATCACATTTTCCAAAATAATTATATCTACATCAGTTAATTCATGAGCCATCATAAGATTATTATCTCTAGTACAGAGGGTAGATTATCGCGAAGCGAGGGAGTTTTGCACCATCCCAGTAAATAACGACTGCTACGAGATGACAATAGCAGCCGGGACCGACGGCTTAACGTGCCCTCCGAAGCACGGGGGGTTTCATGATGGAAGAGCTGCTGGCGGACAAACAAACCAGTGGCTGTCACCAACTGCTGGAAAACCAGCTATGGTCACCTGGCAAATGGGTCAGACTAAAGTCCTCCAACAGCCGTGCCCCAAATAGCTGTCCCGCCAGCAGTGGCCCTCAAGCCCTGGCCATCACCCAGCCAGCAGCTGGCCGCACCTGAAGTTGCTGAACTCCATCGATTAGCAAGCCAACCGACGAGACAACCAGGCCACGGCCACCCCCAAGATTATTATCTGCTATCATATAGGAAAATCATTTTATTTCTTCCTTATCTTTGATGAAAGTTGGTAAATTTGGTCGAGATAGTTCAAACTTTTTGGCAACAAAACTTTTCTTTTCACTATGCATTCTAAAACTTTGAGTTTAAAATCAGTGGTAAATTGTTTTCATTTACTAGCCATTTCTGCAATGTCCAGACAAGTGGGAATGTGGCATTCAGATAGAATGAAAGCCTGTTTCCTAGGTCTTTTTCCTGAAAGCACATTGATTTCTCTCTTTCCGAGTTTTGTGAAAATTCATTACAACGAACAGTTACGATTATTGCAGGGACCAAAAATTTGTGTTTGTTATAATGAGGAATTCATTATATTGAAATTCATTACAATGAGGTTTTTTTTTTAATATTAAACCAGTTACATTTTGCCGAACTTCAAAAAAATTTGTTACATCGAGGAGTTCGTTATAAATGAAGGTCCACCTGTATCCAAAATCTGTTGTAGATAACAAAAAGGAAGGGTTATCCATTGATGACCTTCTGATAACTTGATTATGCAAATTAGGGCATATACAAAATTTATCTCATAGACCATAAAAGATAGGGGCCAATTTGCAATTACAAGCTTGTTCCCCATTCAATTTAGAACACAATAGCATAATAGCTGCATCATAATCAGATGAATAGATAACTCAAAAATTAAACTGAAACATTTGAAAATCAAAAATTAAACAATCTTCAAACCCTGATATACCTGTGAAAACCTTGTATAAATTATTTTAAGACAGTTTCAATTTAGACTTCGCAAAACTCATTTCAGCTATAATGCACTGTCTTTTTTTTTTACAGCGCAGTATAATTTACTGTTGTAAAAGGTAATAAATTTTTTTTTTAAATCCAAATTTTTGAATTTTATATATCCTGAGAAGGACTAATATCATACCATTTCAGTAAAGTTCTCCCAAGTGGCTGCTTGGTTGTAAAATGCTTCTGGCAAATTAAATATCCTTAAATGGTTATCTTCACTATTTGTTAGTATGCAGGAACCATCAGGAGCCCTGCAACAATTCAGTTTTGAGTGGTCAATGATTAATAAAAGAATAAATAAACTAGCACTGGTTATAGCATTTTAATAAAATGGCAGTCCCAGGTTACTTAGTTCTTAAGCTGGAAATAGTAATCTTTTATTAAGTCAGAAGTGTGTGTTTATTGTCTGCTATCTCCTTCTATAATCTTTCTCCTATATACATGATATTTTATGCAGCTGTTTTTAGAGAGCTGAGCTATGGCTACAACAGTAAGCTCCATCTGAAAGAATATGGTGGAATTGTGGTGTTAAATTGTCTATACAGAATTCCAATTCTACTTTTTGATGGTCTTCAAGAATCCAAAGCCAGAATTTCAAAAATCCACAATTTTAGGACACATATTGGATCTGCTCGAAGGACAATGACGAGCACTGTCAACAACCCTTTAGGCGTCAACAAAATTTGATTGACAGGTAAAATATAAAAAAAATTGATGTCAGAAACAAAAAATTAACATCTTGATTGGCTATGCCTTCAAAATAAAGAGTGATTATAATTAAACTTTCCTACTTAAACTTAACCGACCTAAAACTAAACAGGAAATTATAGTAAAGTACCAAACTCGGCAGGAATAATGTCTAGATTATAGGTCACAAGATTTATATGGATCACTGCTTCCATTAGTATCATAGAAGACCATTCACAGGGGAATGTTTGATGTTAAAATCTGAAGAGAAGCATATTAAAAGAGGTACAGTCGAACCTTGCTATAAGGATCATCCGGAGCTGAAGAAAATATCCATTTAAGCGGAATATCCCTTTATCTGGAGTGGGGATTTTCGTTCAAAAGAATACAATACTCAACACTAATTGATTTGAACAGTGTCTATTATTTACTTTTACAGTATAAAATAGGGATACATAAGAATTAAAATGTATGCCATTTTTTACTGGATACACTTTTACATCAGAAATAGCTGATTAGACAGAATTTTTCTAGAGAGGTCAAAAATAGCTGCCTATAAGAGGAGAAGTTGGAGCCAAACACTGTGGACAATATTCAACAAGGAAGACAGGAAACCACTGATCCACATAAGATGTTTATTCTGACGAATGCGCATTTCGGCAGCCACGCTGCCTTCTTCATCGTACATGGAGGATTTGATCAGAACAGAAAAAACTGTTCAGATCTAATCCACGTGAACAGATGCAGTTTTGTCCGTTCTGATCAAATCCTCCGTGTACGCTGAAGAACGCAGCGTGGCTGCCCAAATGTGCATTCGTCAGAATAAACATCTTATGTGGATCAGTGGTTTCCTGTCTTCCTTGTTAGCTGCCTGTAAGTTATAATATAGGTCATAAGATGAACATCCATGACTTTCCAAATATCGAAGAACATTTTCATCTGAAATCCACAAATGTACTGAATTATGAATGACCCCTTACAGATTTTATATAGTGGATGCTGTGCTATTACTGACCAATCAGCAATTTTAGGCAACAGTGCTCATTGGCTTAGAGGGAGATGATAAACTGGCTAATGTATGCAGAGTATACATATTACACAGAATGTGTCTGCCATTCACCAGAAACAGTAGAGAGGTATCTGCCAATGACATCGCAGTGCGTGTAGCGTTATTTTATCCATTTAACAGGACTTTACACAAATTTTAGCATAGAAATTTATCCATATAAGCAGATTATCCTTTTATCCGGTATCATCATAACTGAAGTTAAAATACACTGAAATCAACTAAAGAAAAGCAGGACTATACATTCTGTATCCTTATAAGCAGATAATCCTTTTATCAGGTATCCTTATGTCGAGGTTGCACTGTATCAGATACACTTAAAATGATTCGTACAGCATTTAGCATGCTACCCTATTCTTTCAGACTGTCTTAGAGACGATGGGCACCAATTCAAACATACTTTTAGTCTGATAACATGTCCACAAAAGCCAGGCATTTAAATGCATTAAAAGCGTTTCAATGGAATAGCTTTTTCATTGTTTCTCTTCCCCATGTCATTGGCAAAGTTCACATTACAAATCCTGTTCACATGATTACTCGTTTTTCCACATAAAAATAGTTAAGTTGGGAAAGTTTAATTATAACCACACTGTATATATTCAGCACTTCATCACTTGAATTTTTTGTGGTGAGATACTAAATATTAGTTTCAATCATATATTTTTATGTTTTTGTTGAGAAAATGTTGCAAAATGGTCCACATTGATTTGGACTTTCTTGCTCAAAATAACTTAGGAAAACATAGTCTGACTATGGGACACTCTGTATGAAAATTATATGGGATTATTTAATAGAAACACATTAGTTAGAATAATGAACATGGAGCTATATAAATAACTAGCATGGGTTGCATCATACAGGGTGTTTTTAAAGTCTGATCTCGTAGGGAATATTGAAATGTTGCTTATTGAAAATACACATAGATCAATAAGTATTAGGATAGAACGATATTAAAGCCTTATTTCAGGTAGGAAAACCATTATGGCAGCAAATGCTCAAATTGATACCCTTCTTGAGGCTTGCAGGTATTGATATGAGCATGGACAGCTTGCTGTTGTTATGTGATAGAATGGCATTACAATGTTATCTTGGAGATCTGCGATGGAACGTGGACTTGTGTTGGGGACATGTGTTTTCCCCATAGAAAAAAATGAACACAGCATTTCAGTATTCCCCATGAGACCAAACTTCTGTTTATTCTAATCAATAATTAAACCCTTCAAAGCTTGGTGACTGCATTTGTGAATAAACAATATAACTTTTACCATTTGCACCCTTTTAAATAGTTATTTTTAACATTTTCGAATTCACCCCAAGCACCTGTAAGCTGACAAGGCACAACATCAAAACTAAATAAACAAGCACTTTGAGTCGCAGTCTCTTTTTCAGAGCTGTCAGTAACAGCATGTTGTTGTTGTCGGCTTTCATTCATTTCTATATCACTTAATAAATCATGTATAGTATCGAAGCACTCATTTTTCATTTTAACTAATTCATTGTTTATATCACTCGGTGATTTCTCAGTATTTGTTGTAGACAAGTGTTTTTCATTTCTTTCATTTATTTGTTGGTCTTCTTCAGACATCAGTTGCATCTCTGGTTCTATGGAGTTGTTGTCTGAGACAGTATTGGTACTATTGACAGACTCAGTATTTTCCATGATTGCATTTATTTGTTGGTCTTCTTCAGACATCAGTTGCATCTCTGGTTCTATGGAGTTGTTGTCAGAGACAGTATTGGCACTATTGACAGACTCAGTATTTTCCATGATTGCATCTCTTTGTTTTTAAAACATTAATCTGGTAATAAAATGCTAAAAGGGAGTAAAGATAAGTTGCTCTTCAGGGGCTGAGTTATTCTGTTTTTTCACTGCAATTGATGATTTCCATCTAAATATCCCACATAATCTCCTTGATGGTATCACTTAACAAGCATGACATGTGTTCATGGTTTTACAAATGCACATAAAAATGATTGTACAATCACTCAACAGATGGCAATACTTGTATTTATTTATTTATTTATTTATTTATTTATTTATTTATTTATTTAATTAATTAATTAATTTCAAAAGGTTAATATTCTCAAAGAATAAGTGTCAGCTTCAATTTATTTTTAAATCAAAAGTTTCATTTCATTAAATGTTTCTAGTTTCTAGTTTCACAAATTATTATAACACGAAAGTCATAGAAGAACATGAAAAAAGTCATGTTGTTGCCTATTCTTATTGAAATAAAATAAATTCAGTTAAAATATAAAATTCTAAAAACATCCATAGTTGATCTGTAACTCTTCCTTAATCATTTTGCTCTATTGCTATTTTTATGTTATTTTTGTTTATGGGAGACTCTTTGTTTTAGTTTCTGAAATCTACCATCAGAGTGCAGGACGAATCATCGAGAGTGACTCTAATCGAGAGTTGCGTTTACTTCCGGTTTCTCGCGTCGTCTGCTTTTTGACCATAGAGGAAGGCGTGGAGCAGACGTACGCCATAGGAATAGCGGGGGGACCCAATAAAACAAGAAAAACGTGCGAAGGTTTTTATAGAAATTTTATTGGGATAATATGTGTTTAAAAATTCAGAGATTACAAATAAAAGATCTATTTAACTGCAACAGCGAGGCCACCTCATCAAAGCAATTCTTCAACGATTAGGCTTAATCTGTTACAGTATTCATCATTTAGCATTAAATGATATTACACCATTAAAACATCTGCCGATACTTGTATAGTTGTAAAAATATGATAGGAAAAAAAAAAGTAATGCCTACATACCCGATTACTTTCTGTTTGAGCCTCAACATTTTGGCTTTTCTAAAATTACAATTTGAGTGGAAGCATATTCTATCTCGTCGTTTTTCCGAACGTTGTTTATAGTCTTCAAATGAATCTGAAGCCACTGAACAGTTTTAATTATTTGCTACGAGTGAAGGAGGTGAAGATGAAAGCGAAGAGTGTTCTGTATATTTTATTTTCTAAACTTCTCTCTCAGGTTTCGAATTTTCTCTTAACTTTCCATTTTCTCATAGTGCAATCTGTTAACACTCGTATCAAGAGCACATCAGGGATTCTCCTGCTCATTACGAGTGTACTCTTTTTCATTATAAGGGCGGGGGGGGGCGGCCGGTGCCGCATTTAATGAATTTTTGCTCGTATCTATTGCATTGAAAGAATAAATGCATGGAAATCTAATAAATTCACTCCAAATTATAATACCTGATTAGAAATAATAAATAATTGCATTTATTATTAGCAAAAGCACATGTAACTCCAGCCATCTTAGCTTTGTTATGTTAAAAGATTCGGATCGATGACTTGATTTCATGATTTTCCATAATTTGACTATAAATTAATAGCCGTTTTTTCCCCTTTAGATGCAAGTATTTTCTTCTCAAAATGGGAATATATTGCGTAGTGTTTTGGAGGGGGGGTGCTTGTAATACCGACAAAAGACTGTTTCGAAGCCATAAAACTCGCAGAAAAAGTGTTTAAAAATTTATGTAAATAATGTAAATAAATCCAACACTGACATGCATATAAAACTTCCGATATATAATTCGCCAACTCCCTTCATGTATCTTTAAACTGATAAGTCATAAGGTAGATCATGTTTATTTGGTTAAGCCCCATTTGGTCGCCTCCCATTTCGTCGCCTCCCATTTCGTCGCCCTCCCATTTGGTCGCCTCCCATTTGGTCGCCTCCCATTTGGTCGCCTGTATACCATCGATGGGTACAGGAATATCATCGATGGGTACAGGAATATCATCGATGGGTACAGGAATACCATCGATGGTTCTTTTAATTTCTTTATCTCAATAAAATAGCATAAAATCACATAGATAAAGCTTAGACTATGGACTTAGCTTTGGACCTTTTTTTTCCAATGGTGCAAGCTGCTTTTGAAAAAAGTCTTTTTGACAAAGACCGGTCGCAATTGACCCTGACAAAACCTCCATGGGCAAATGTCCCAATTTCAAAGACCAAAAATTAATAAATTAATTTTAAATTTAAATATAATTTAAATGTATAAGAGACCCTAGTTAAAATTAATGATTTATATTAAAAAAACTAATTGCACCATACAATTGAATACAGTACAAAGGAAAGAAACTGGATATGTTCGACTGTCAAATTATTTTATCAAGTTACAATATTGACTTTTAAAAAAGGTGTATTTATTTCATTTACATCATGTTACAATCCTATTTTATCATGTTACATTTCATAAATTAGGCTTTGGCCAGTTTCATGGCATAACCAACAGCATCCATGAACATTGTTTGTAACCCAAATGATTTTAATGCCTGTTTGTAACCCAAATGATTTTAATGGGGGAAATTAAAAGTTCAGTTACATGCATTTTTACACCAAAATTCAATTTAATTTTGGAACATTTGCCCCATAATCAAGCAACTTCGACAAAAGCAACTCAGTCAGTTGGGATATCAGAGGTTTTACCTTTAAATCTGAAGGTTTTTTTGAATGGCTCAGGTTTTTCAGAGGTTTTTTTTTAATGCTCAGTATGATTAGTGTTTTTAATGCTAGCAATGTGTATCAATGTCCTGTCTCTGCTGATAGTGAGAATGAAGATGTTTGTGAAGATGAACTTTTTTGTTGATGAATAAAAGAGTATTATATCATAGTTTCAATAGCTTCAATTTTTTTTTTAGTTTGACATTTAATATGCGATTTATAGCTCTGAAATGGTAACGAAAATTTTGAAAAATATCAATAATATTCTATCAGGGAACATTATTCAACTTCATCGAGGCAGTTTGGAAGTTTATAGCCCTACATTGATTTGAAAAGCTTTCTCACTTGCACATCGACAAAAAAACACAACAGTACATCAATTTTCTTAATAAAAAGACAAGTAATCTTTATTCAGTTTAATATCTTCACTACAGGCTTTGGTTCGAGGCAGTTTGGAAGTAGGCCTATTTAGAAGTATCGATGTTTGGGAGAAGTTATCATCGATGTTGTTATTATCGATGATCGGCGACGAAATGGGAGGCGATCAAATGGGTCAGGTCAAACGTCCAAAGGGGAGGCGACGAAATGGCGCTGAAATGGCGACGAAATGGGAGGCGACCAAATGGGAGGCGACCAAATGGGGCTTCACCGTTTATTTATCTGAACTTGGAAAAGATTAGCATCAAATGATAATTTCTTTTTATCGTGAAATTGCGCCTAAAATCCTACATAAAAATATTAACAATGGAGCAGACAACTGTCTAATGGAAGAAGGTACATTAAACTTATCGCATTTCAAAACATTCGCATAGGCTTTCCACTTTATCATGAAGAGGGAAAAAAGAAAAAAAATATTGTTCTAGGATGGTGGGGAGTTATAAAAATCTCAAAATTGACTCTTCAGAGGTAAACAAATTTTTCACAAAAATTATTCGTCTCTAAAAGAAGAGTCTTTTCTTGTCGAATTTTTATTGAATTAGGTTCGCTCAAATGGATGAATGCTTCAAGCATTTCTTCATTTTTAGAAAATAAAATTAATATCTCTATAAACGCCTAACCAATTTTCAAGAAAAATATATCAATGCATAGTTTATGGAACACTAAGCATGTATTATTTTTTAATGAAAACACTCAAAAAATTTCTTCTGTTTGGGGGAGGGTTGGGAGGGGGGGGGAGTTAATCACTCCAAAACGGCTCATCAGAGCCAAACAAATTATTTACAAAAAAAAATCGTCTTAATGAGAGGAGTCTATGGGGTCCATACATGTCGTTTTGTTCGCTGATATGAATGCTACATCTGCTTATTCAGTTTTAGAAGGAAAAAAAATTAGTATCTCGAAAAAGACTTAACCAGTTGTCATAAAAAATGCGTCAAGACGTAGTTTAAGATAAACTCTAAGTGAATATTAATTTCATTTGTTTCCGCTTTATGCTGTCTCAGAGGAGTTTGCTGCCAAAATTGGCCACATACATACATACGTACAGACGGATTTTTTTTTCTTTCAAAATTTCAACATATCTTCTTGAATCATGAGTTTTTAAGACAATTTCAGAAAAAGTTTTTTATGTAGGGGAAATGAATACATAGGCCGGCATTCTTAGTGAGTGGTTCGCCAATATGTAAAATTATGGTTGTATTAAAAAAAAATAATAAATAAAAAAAAGACTTTTTTTTATAATTTTATAAACAGTTGAATTCAAATCTTGCCTAATTAGAAAACTACTTTTTGAAATGATATAAATAAACTTTGAATTTATAGGCATATGTGAGAACTGGAATCTCTTATTTTAAATTTTCTTCTTTCGTTTGTGATATTTTTCGTGTTTTATCTTTTTTTTTTGTATTTTTTTTCCTAATGTTTGTATGTGTCCTATTTGATTTACTCCCTTGGTGTGTTTAATAATTCTTCCTTTTCATCTTCAGCTTTTCCCACTTCTATGTGGGGTGGCTGTTTTTGATGAGCTTTCTCCATTTCTCTCTGCCCTCTGTCCATTCCCTTCTGAGACCCTTTGATTTCAGATCTTCGTCCACAACATCTTGCCATCTTCTTTTGGGTCGTCCTCTTATTCTCCTTCCCTCCACTTTCATGTTCATAGCTCTTTTGCCAGTGTATTCTTGTCTCTTATCATGACATGGACAAACCATCTCAGTCTGTTTTCTTGGATTTTATTTTCAATATCTATAACTTTAACTGTCCCTCTGATGCGCTCATTTCTAATCCATCTCAACATTCTCATTTCTGCCATCTTCATCCTTTGTATATTGGGCTTTTGTAGAAAGAGTGTTTCCATTCCATACAGCATTGCAGGTCTCACCACCATCTTGTAAACTTTTCCCTTTAGACGCACAGGGATCTTCTTAACGCAAAGGACTCCAGAGACTTTTTTCCGAATTTTCCAACCTGTCTGTATTCTGCTAGTCACTTCCCCACACGTCTCACTCCATTCATCAACTGTCGATCCACGCTATCTGAAGTGATCACTTTTCCTGATTGCTGCCTCCGTCAGTATCAGCTCCTCAATTTTCTGGGCCTCTATGTTGCTTCTGTCTATGTTGCCTCTATGATATATTCTGTCTTGCTTTTGCTGATTTTCAGTCCCCTGTCTTCCAGAGGTTTCCTCCAATCCTCTAGCTTTTCTTCGACCTTTGCTCTAGATCTTGCACATAAAGCTATATCATTCGCATAGAGCATGTTCCAAGGCGCTTCTTCCCTGATTTTCTCTAATATGACATCTATCACTATGATGAACAAGGAAGGACTCCGTGCCGAGCCCTGGTGGAGACCCACTCTTCAAAGATACTCGTTTCTCCCAAGCAGGTTCTCACTTTCGTCTTGGCTTTCCTATGCATTTCTTGAATTAACCTGACATATTTCCCTGGTGCACTTCTAACTCTGAGGCTTCTCCAAACTTCTTGCCTTGGCACTCTGTTATATGCTTTTTCCATGTCAATGAAGACCAAGGTGGAGTTCTTGTTGTGTCTCTCTGAACTTCTCCATCATTTGTCTCAAACCAAAGATTGCATCAATGGTTGACTTTCCTGGCTTGAAACCAAATCGTTGACTCCCAATATTACTTCGGCTCTCAGTCATTTGTCCAGGATCCTCTCCAAGATCTTCTTAGTGTGTGACATTAGCTTAATTCCTCTGTAGTTGTCACACATTTGGATGTCGCCTTTAACTTTGAAGATTGGGACAAAAACACTTTCTCTCCATTCGTCTGGTACCTCCTCCTCTCTGTAGAACTTAACCAAGAGATCCCATAGCAAATCCAGCCGTAACAACTGACCCCTTTTTCGTAAGTGGTCATATAGAAGTTAAAAAAATCCCAAATTCGAAAAGTACCAAGTTTTTCTCTAGATTTTCAACTTTTCTGTATAAATGGCCTTCAAAACGTCCGATTATACCAAAAAATTGAATCTTAGGTGAACCAAGGGTCAGAGGTCATGTTTCATACGATTGTAAATACCGACTGCGAGGTAGAGTCTGAGGTGAACCAAACACGGTCAGAGATCATGATTCATA